>JAOVYW010025591.1:0-27277 GCA_025775045.1 Hiodon tergisus | reverse complement strand
AAGGGAGATCAGAAATCTCTAATTTACAAAGATTTAAATGATCGGATATGGTCGGTATTAATAATAAAAAAATAAAATAAATAATACTCTTTTTAGTTTTTCTTCACTGCACAATGGCTACACCCCTCTGCTTCATATTCATTAATTACGCTGAAGGTCCATTTGTGTTTCGCTTACAAAGCCAGTCAAACTCACGCACCAATTTAACATATTTATGACCCTGACTTGCTTTCTTTTCCCAGACACTGTACAGAGATTGTTCTGGAGACCCGGGTTTTCCAGCATGCCCTCGGTGATGAAAGGGGACAACATAAAGGGGAAAATGAATGTGTGAAGGATGAATACCTCCAAGACAACAACTGAGTACAATTTGGCCCATGGCCCTAGGGGTCAGGTTAATGGAGTGAGCCCCAGCCCCTATTGAGTGGATGGGAGACTATTAACTCTTAACAACTCCCAAGCTTAGGTTCATTATTTATTTTGTTAAAGGTTTTGTTGTAGGTCCCCTTCGTCCGATTTACTGCCAGCCTCTTGATTTTTAGTTCAACATAGTTCATACTGGCAGACGTTCCGAAACCAACAAAAAGCTTAGAAGAAGAACACTTTTTACAGCCATATGTCAATATCTCAGAAATAGTTTTACAACATTTAGCAATGCAGATGTCTAGCATTAGTAAGATTTATGGTAACCATGTGCAATTTATTCTGATGCACTCATTTGGTAACTAATGTTACTTCCCACAAATAGCTGGTAGTAAAACAATGACAAGTTATGTTGCCCCAATGCATGAGTTCTTTGTTGTCATGGTTTGTTTAAAAAAAAAATATATATATTATGGAAAAATTGAACGAAGCAAAACAGCATTTAAAAAACAAAAAACTAACATAAAAGTGAGTCTGGTGCTAATAATAAAAAAGAAAGACACAATAAAATCCTGAAAAAAATTCAGACATGAAACTTTTCATTACTTAGACTTGAGTTCAATATCTTTGTGAATGTCAGTTACCTTGAGGGTAAACCTATTAAATGTAGAAATACCTTTGATAAACTAAGGATTTTATATAAAAGGACTGCAATAATGCTGAATCCAGGGCATGGTGGTAAAGTGATATTTATGTATATATTTACAGGCTAGTGATCTTTTCATCTTTGTGACTTATGTCGTTGCTTGGATTTCAATATGGAAAATATTTTCCTAATGAACAGAACTAATCTTTAACATCTGGATAATAATTTGTCATGCATTGCCTAAAATCTTTTGATTGACTCACAGTAAATAACAGTAAATATAGGCAGCTCCTCATCATCCTCTGACATCAATTTTAATAATTTTATCACTCTACATTCCTAGATATTTATATCATCTTATATTTTTATCATCATAAACATAGATTGAGCCCAGCTCAGTAGGTGATGCATTTACACTGTGGCACAGTTTTGAAGTTCACAGCTTAAGAACTGGTCTTGTTTCTCTTCAGCTGATATATACGGAATAGATCTGTAGGACCTGAAGTGAGAGGTTTGCTCACTTCACACAATATGTGCATACAGTCAACGGGATGCATGGAAAAGATATCAGTGTCCACGAGGAAGTTATCAATGAGAAACAAGCAGGGTATGTTTCTTTAAGACAAGCCCATAAATCGTTCAGATCACCTCCCTCTTTTGAACTGGCTCGGTGCAGTCTAAGTTTCTCTTCTGGGTCAGTAAATGCATTGAAGTTTTAATGGTCTGCCACGGCAGATTACACCACACAGCTGTCACAGCACCGTGGAAATTAAGTTATGCCCCGTGTCAGCAGGTTTTGTGTTTTTCTCCCTCTCTCTGTCTCTCTCTGCCCCTCTCCCTCACCCTTTCTTTGGCATTACCCTTTTCTTTGCAAGCGCCGTAGAAGCTGCAGAGAAGTGCGCATCCAGGGGAGGCCTCATGGAGAGCACTGCTCCAGCATTCAGGGCTGCTAAATAGAAAGGATGGCCAATGAAATTCCTAGTGGAAGCTTTGTTTCCCATCACTGAGAGAGGTCCTTACTCCTCGTTCATATTCAGTCCTTTCTCAGTCCATCATCACCCCCCCACCCCCCCACCCACTGCGCCCTATGATCGCTCAAGACGGCAATCGACAGTTGACCCTCAACAACTCCCAGTCCCACTCCTCTCACCATTCTCGTAGAACTTTGTGGTGTACCAGCTGAATCACTTGCCTCCTTGAGTGTTTACTCTGTGCTGTTGTCTGTGGGCAGTTTTGTTTACCCTGAAGTCTGTGGGAGGGGCAGTGACGGAGGAAAACGAGTCATGGCTTCATAACTTTCCTCAAACCCAGCGGTTCATAACACTCCTGTTCCAAAACATGTTGCATCTGTGGTGATTGGGAGGAAAAGTTTCAATTAAAACATAACATTCTCCGAGAGCTGTTTCTGAAGCTCAGTGAAACAGAAGCCTAGATTTTGCTGTGTATATTTAAGCCTAGTGGCGATTTAGCAGTAAGCAGTTATTTTTTACAATGTTTTCACTTTTCTGTTTTCTGTAAATGATTCTCATCAAATCCATTGGTTTTTTCCCCACCTGCCTTCAGCTTTGTGAGAAGTAGTTGGGTTTTTATGTTTGGAAAATGACTCCTTTTATTATTAATGATGCCTGAATTTTACAATGGCTTTAAAAAATTATATGGAAAATAAGCAGAACCGATAAACTGACACTTACAAAAGTGAAGCAATTTGTTAGACATGGTAGCTAGATATAAATTTGGACACATGCCAGCTAGCATCTTCCACTCCAGCTTTATTTGACATTGTAATAAAGCATTCTTGATGATCATTATTGGTTCCATTTTTAAAATGCATTACACAAATTTTGATTGGTACTAGCTATACAAACTGATGCCTTCTCTTGTAGTACTTTTACCATCTAGCTAATATCGATGGTTAAATGTGGATAATAAAAATATATTCTTAATTCTCAGAACAGTGTCCTTTCCCATGAAATGAATAGAAAGTGTCATCTTGAAGAGGTTCTGATTTTGGAAGTGCTTTTGAAATCAGTAATTGAAACCAGTGCTCAAATTAAATTCAACCCTAGACTAAGAATCTAGTATAGTGCTAGTTATGGCTGTTTTACAGTTAAGCCCTTTGCATTAGGATTTTATTTCTTGTGTGAATAGGCAATGGTATGGATGACACTTGTTTTCTAGTGTCTGAGAACTCTTTATAATTATTAATACTATGATAATACTATGAAACATATACACATTAATTCAAGCTAAATCGACTAGGCTGAGCTGGAGTTTGAATCAAGCTTGTGTCATTAGCCGATTGTTACCGGGACAGCATAATTGGCATAGGGATTGGGTGGGTTAAATCAACAGGGTTTCACTAGGCTGGTAACTTACAAGTGCCTCTAATCGGTTTTCCCAGGTATCTAGGAAATTGCTGATAACACTGAATGTAAAACAGTTATTTTTTTGCTCCTGAAAATTCAACTTGTTGGGAGATTTTTCCAGGACGTCAATGATAAGTTCTCTCATTTCAAATATTTGGGATATTTATCATTACCACCATGGAGTTAGTGTTAGTCCAAGACCAAATTATGGTATCTTAAATTTGTTAGCCAAAAACGCAGTGGTGGTTGGATTGAATTTTCTCCAAAATTGCATGCAATGAAATAGAGTTTGAGTACTGGAAACAATGAGCTGAATTGAAAATTAGCTATATAAGCATGTAACAACATTGTAATGTTCTTAACTTTAACAATTTCTTTTTGGCATCGGGTATAGAATTACTTATAGACAGAGGTGTTCAAAGTAAGGTATTCTTTTTTATTGGTACAGAGCAGCTGATTCACAGTGCACTCAAGTGCCTGTCAGTAATAATGAATCAATGAAATTAATACTTTAAAACAAATCAGAGCTACTTTTCGAAGTAAGTTAGTAGTTTATGTAACTACTATGGTCAGTGAACGAGGGTAATAAATTAATTTAATAACGTTAGCTAACATAGCCTTCTCATGTCTCAAAATGATAATATATTTTAAATGAAAGTCTACTCATAATATACCTATCCAGTGTTGTTTCATTGTTTCATTTTGGTACATACATGTAAATAATATATATATTTTTCTAATTTTAGATGAGGGTTTTTCATTTTTATTTTTTTAAATAACTGAACCAATAATCTAGATTTCAAAAGTAAAACCGAAACTAAACATACCTAAACTGGAATTTACAAAACCGCACACCCCTAATTTAAACTCTTTAAAAAAGAACAAACAATATATTTTATAATGGAAACCATCTACCGACACCTCTTTAGCAAGCCCAAAAAGTTGTTCGCTACAACCGTAACCCTATAATTCCAGCCTATTATTGTTAATTTATGTGTTTTTTTTATTTGGTTTTTTTGCATGAAAAAATGACCAAGAATAACTAAAAGTTGACACGTTGATACCGACTGGTACCATCAGGACTCGACATCTTTAAGGAACCAGACTTCTATGCCAATGTTTAAAGACAATAACTTTTAACATGGAAAAAATTTAAATAAATAATTTAATGAGAATAACTCAATTTAATTAGCCAGAGGATTTCACTTTGAGGTTTTGGAATCCATAAAGCATGGGGTCTTGCAAATGTTTGACTCCCTTTCTTTGGCTCAAGTGAGGCATTAACTTCTTCCCATATTTACAAGTGCAAAACGATTGTGCTTGCCATAAATATTTTTTTTTTATTTGGCAAAAAAGTCGCATATTTGCCCTAACCAAGCTTGCCTTTTTTTTTTTAAATTACATTAATTTTATCCAGCTGGATACTTAATAAAAACAAGTGCCATGCTCAGAAGGACAAACCTTGAACTCAAACCTGCACATCTTGAGGTCACAAGCCCAGTGCCTCAACCACTTGCTCCTCAAACACATTTATAACACTAAACCAGTGGTTATCAATTCTGGCTCTGCCCCCCGTGTATGCTAGTTTATGTACCAACCCATTTCTTAATTAATTAGGTTTTTAAAAGTTAACGATTAAAAAATGATCTAAAAATTATTTTTTTGTTGTTGTAAAATACAGTTGTTATAGATGTGTACAAAGAAAGTTAAAAGCAACTCATATATTTTGGGTAATTTGTACCATGAGCAACAAAGATGACATTATTTTTTTAAATGTATAATCAAGTTAATTGGGAATAATATGATGTTGATTAAATGACATTTTCCAAGCTGAAAAGACTTAATAAATTAAGAGACTAATTAAACTTGTATTAATAAAATCAAATTTAAGAACAACAAAACATTTTTAAAATTGCATTATTGCATATCTTTTCACAGCCTAACACTAGCTTTCGGTCCTGAGTGAGAAGACCTTGATTGGTAAAAAAAAAAAAAAACCTGCCCTAGCACCAAGATTGAGAATCACTGCACTAAACTCTAATAGCATTGAAAATGCTAACTGAACCGTTTGAACAAAGACACAATTGTCGATGGGAACAACAATTAGTATTGCAGGAAACCATGTTTAAGATTTTATTTGCAATACTGAACATAACCAAGGTTTTGAAGACAAACAAATAAAAGTATACCTAAGAGCCCACGTTTTTCTCTTCTCTGTCAAATGTCCTACATTAAACTCAAAGGATCATTTCTAAATCCTTTCAAATTAGCTTTCAATTCCAGTGCTTTAGTGTCTTGAACATTTCTTCATAGTCTAACACAGAATAAAAAAGTAAGTCTGGGGGATCTTACCAATATGAAATCACTACTCTGACGAAATCTAAAAACCAGACCTCAGACTCTCCTTATCAATAGAGGGTCTTAGCAAGGGAGCAGAAGTCACATAACTATGATGCTTGTTTTAATGAAAATCAGCCCCTGCTGGGAAGTTCCCTGCAGATTTTCCATATTTCAGCATGGGAAACTTTTGCTGCTTTCCTTTCAGTGCCAGGAGTTAATTGAAAACATTTTGAGGGAAAGTCGGGTTGGGGCCCAACACTTCAATTCCCTCATTATCCCTAACAATAATAAAGAGGCAATACAATTATTAATGGGTAAAGCAGCTCCACACTCTCTTAAAGGGACAATCGTTGTTTTGTGAGCAACAAAAAAAAAAACTATGCACAAAAAATGTACTGGTTTAATTCATCTTTCATATTTCAAAATGGTTTGACAGATGGCATATGATAAATAATTGTATAGTTAATAATAGCCAGCATTAATAAATAATGATTTTGTGAGCATGGTACACTTTAAAACCCATTTTTAAATTCATAAAGTAAAAATGCCCTGTGTTTATGTTCAACAAAACAGTGATTTGGCTTCCTTCTCCATAAATTTATTTTAAACATTACGACAGTTTTACAACTGAATTTATTTTTTTCCCTCTTTTACAGTCGTAATGTAGAAATAAAGTGAATCGCATCAATGCATAGGCCTGAGAAGAGTTCACAGTTAGTGGACAGGACTGTCATACTATTATTTATTTGGTAAACAAGAACGCAACCACAAAAATGGGGAATGCGGGGGGTGGGTAGATGGGATGGAGAGGACATCTGGAAAGACTTGGAAACTAAACATGTGGAACGTGCAGAAGTGTTTCGGTAATTGTCTTCATTTTATCCACGTGAAGTGACCCTATTATTTTTGTGGAGAAGAAAGTGTGGACTTTATAACGAGGTTATTATACTACAATAATCACAATGTAATGAAGCACAAACTTTCCCCTTAGCAGGTCCCTTCTCCTAAACATCTCACACCCATTTCTTCAGGGTCAGATATTTTTAGATATCAGCTTTAGCTCCGTAATGAAGCACTGCAGAGCAACACGCAACAGTCCACTAAGTAGAGGCATCTCTCCCCACAATGGCTTAAGTAGACAAAATAGAAAAGACAATAAAAAGAATGGTAATTCATTCCTATTATAAAACTTTTTTTATCACATCTAACTTTCCTGCATCTATAAAACCCTTTAATTCCACTACAGTATTTGTGAGTATTCATTTGTGTGTGTGTGGGGTGGGGGGTTAATTTAGAACTAAAGACATAACATGCAAAGAAGACCATTTCATAACATTTAGAAATCTGATGGGAAAAAATATGGGTAGGGGCCTAGTAGCATTGCATGAAATCACACAACACGTAAAGACCAGGAGCCAAAAGACCTTTCCCACATCCTTCCCTGCAGCTCCACTCAGAAGAGGTGTCAGCCAGCCTGAAAGAATGAAGTGCCTCTGTATTGTGTGGCTGAACTATTATGTGCTTAACATTTCCATGACAAAAGTGCCACTCGACTTCTCTCCGATTCATTCAGCTTGAGGGCTCTTGTTCCTCCTTTAATAAAACATAGCAGCAACCACTGATTTGAAGTTCCTTGTGACAAGAGTGGGAGAATGTGCTCTCCGTCCTTTAATGGTGCACGGAGAGAAACACACGTACAATCATATAAAAATGTATGAGAGGTAAATGCGGAGTTTTGCCCTCCCCAATCCAACAGAAGAAGCACGATGGTCTGTCATTTTGGGTGCATTGTCTTCATGTACCAATGGTGAATGTTTGTGGATAAAGAAACACCAACAGGACATGTTCATTCAGTTTTCATATATTAACATAGTCTGCAGCTCCAAGTATTTACTTTAGTACGACACTTCAATTCCCTCATTATCCCTAACAAGAGAGGCAATGCAATTATTAATGGGTAAAGCAGCTCCACACTTTCTTAAAGGGACAATCGTTTTTTTTGTGAGCAACAAAAAAAACCTATGTGCAAAAAATTTACTGGTTTAATGCCACTGGCATGCTTTTGGGGGGTCAGGCCTGGGACATACTGTTTCTTTCTCTATGTAAAGCATCTTTGTGACATGGCAACATGTGAAAAGCGCTGTATAAAAATAAAATTGATTGATTGATTGAATCAATCTTTCATATTTCATAATGGTTTGACAGATGGCACATGCTAAATAATTGCATAGTAAATAATAGCCAGTATTAATAAATTATTATTTTAATTAACATGTTTTTACTTTAGCTCCAAGTATTTACTTTAGTACAGCCTTCTCAGATACATTGCGAAAAAGAGGATACAATTTTGTGATTTAGTGGTCAAGCTTGAAATCTATTTTCTGCTCTGTATACTGTATAGTCACTGTGAACTCAATGAACAACCCTATTTTGTAGCTGTCAATTTGTATCTAAATCCATTTGACTTGATTCAGTGAAAAACTTCTCTTGAATAACAGAAATCAAAATATATTAATCCGATTTTGTATTCTACAGTCCATGCGCTTTCTGCATTTGTGTGTGGGGAGGGAAAGAGTGAATTTGTTTCTTATTGAATTGAGTTATTAAAATTTTGTATGTGTAAATTATTATTCCATTACAATGAATATTTTCAATAGATACATTGTTTTTTTAAGGGTAATCCATTCAGTCCAAGTTTTCCTTTTACATTTTCAAAGGGGCAGCATAACCAGGTCTTGAGTATAATGTGACGGTTAATTACTAGCCCATCTGTTGCCACTGATTCCTTACTCTCATTTGGTCAACTATGGGCTGGTTCAAACATTCCTGGAGAAATGAACCCCAGCAGGGGAGTACTTTAACTACATTTAATATAGACCTTAATTCTTTATAAAAAATAACGTGGTTGTGAAAACCAAACCAGAAGAAAATTGTTAATGTGGGTAAGGAGAACGTCGAAAGAACTCGATCAGCAAGTAAAACGGGTGTCACGCATTCAAAACACCCAAGACTGTTTCTTACACGTTTTAAGCCCTGTTTTGTTCATTAAAAAAAGAGAAAGAAAATAAAGCACTTGAGTTTAAAATACCACAATTATTCACCTTTTCAGATTCACTTGCCACAAATTTGGGTTTATTTGCAATGGTGGTTGCGTCTAAGACTTTAAAGTAAACACAATGAACAGAAGATTAAAAAAAAAAAAAAACGTGTGTATATATTGGCTCTATTCAAGCTATACCCCCCAGAGGAATAAACGCTCCCTTTTGTGTTAATGCTTAAAAGTTATCCCAATGTCAACGCTTATTCCTTCAGCAAACACCTCTGTATTTACTAGGTCAAGTTTATGGGTAATTCAAGCTTCTTAAGGGTGTAATTATTTATATAAACATCTTAACAAACACACGAGCTATCATTTCAGGTGGGCTAAAGATGTGCTCTCAAGTATTTTATATGCTTTATATTCATGCCAATATATTTAAGAGACACACACAGTCGAAGGTGCTCTTTTTTTCTATATGTCTCTTTTATGCCTTCTATACAAAAATACACCATAAAGGCAGCCATACCATGGATTTACATGTTTCTACACAATGTATAGTTCATCTTAGACAACGCAATTTAAAGATCCTCTGGAATTCTATATAATACACTGTACAGCAAAAAAAAAAAATTACACAACAAAACTACCTTTAAAGCTGGAATTCTCACCTTTTCATTTTACATATATAGAATTTATGGATATAATCCAAACCCTTGCAAATAAATTATTTTCGGATGCATACATTTAAATTTTTATGTACACGTTTACTTACCAGTACATAATTCCAGCATTAAATATACTTTACAGATATGTTATATTAGCCACCCAGATAACAAAAGGCAACCTTATTTTTTAAAATAGTTCCATAATTACAACCTAGTTCATCCATGGCAGTGCACAGCTTTCTGTTTGAAAATTTGCATTGTTCAGTCTCCAAGTAAGAAAATAAAAACATTTATATGTGTATATAAAATTATACAATCTGATTTGTAAGAATTGTTATATGTTGGCAGTTCAGTTTTCTACACCAATAAAGCATGTGCTGGGCTATAAAAATAGCATACAGTTTAAAGCACTAGTGTTAAAAAAAAAAAGATTAAGAATTTGGTGACAATAGTTTCTTCACTTAAAATCCCTATTAAGATAAATTTTCAAATCTACTGACCAGATACGGTTCATATCATCCAATGTAATGACTGAAAAACCCAATTGCATGGGGGAGAAGCAAGTGTACACAATATGAAAGGGCAACCTTCAGGACAAAACTCGAACGACATGCAAAATTGAATTTATGCATACGAGTTCAACGCATTCAACTTGTAAGGAATTTCTTATAAACAAAGTCATAAGAAAAACATTCTGAGATTAGTTCTCGTTTATGCTTAACCCGAGCTTTACAAAATAGGCAATACAACCAAAATGGTTGCCACAAAAGTCAAAACACGTCGAGCTCTTGTAAGAAAAGAGGAGCTACCTACAGGCAAAGTATATTCTATAGTATAATCGTCGTACTCTTCCTCCGAGTCAGGCAATCCACTGGCGTCGTAGACATCGGGAGAGTCAAAACAAAGACTTTTCATGCTTACTTTTACATACTCGCAGATGGTCCTTTCAGTTCCATCGCAGACGCAAGTGTCTAACAGTTCCGCTTTAGGTATTTTTCGCATGTTTGAAATCACACTCCGACAAGAGTCCGTACACCTTACCCCACTGAAGAGCTTTCCACAGTGAATCAAATAATCACGCATAGCGGAACTGCACTGTGTGTCTCTTTCACACTGGCGCCGGGCTTCTGTGCAGCCCATGTTTCTTGTCCGTGGCAAGCATGGCTCGATTGCACGTTTAGCGCGTGTGCAAATGCTATCCGAAGCACAATCACAATCCTCCAGAGATGGCCCGTTTTTAGTTAGATTAAGCTGGACGAAAGAGGCGATGCAGTGGCTCGGGCACTTCGACCTCTCTCCATTTATTACGGACGCACATGCAAGAATGTACTGTTGGTACGCGTAGTCGCAATCTGGCTCCCCTTGACACTTCATGATTGCTTGCCAGCATATCAACCGACGACCATGAGAAGGCGAAGCAAATGAAAAATACCCAAAAAGCACAAACATACAAACAAAAGTCCAAGTCAGTCCGCGGAAAGAATGTAAAAAACCGGCAACGCTTGACATCGTGGTGGCTCGAAAAATATGCCAAACTATACAGATTTCATAAACACATTTTGTCGGCTATATACAAGAATCCAACTTTTGTCATTTAGTCGTTGTCGAAGATATGTAGATATTTTTTGCGTTCTTTAGCGACTCCAAAAGACTGATTTTGTGGTAGAAATAGGATAGTGATTTTCGTCCCGTTCTTCTCCAAATATTGGATCAAGGGTGCCACAGATCATTCGGCAATGAAACTCCAATAGGTTTTCTGTTCCCCATAAATGCTAAGAAAATTAAAATGTGGTATAGAGAAATCTTAAGTCCCCGGTCCGATAGTTGGGTATCTCATTCCCTCCAAGTACTCCTGGCACACTGGCCAGAAGGGTACTGCTGGCTGGGTAACAGAACTTGCTGGTTTACTTCTTAACGTGCAACTCCGATCCAGCAGACCACTTCGTGTTCCTTCGGTATCAGCAGAGAATAGGCTACTAAAGTCTTTTCATATCCGTTTACAGCATATAAAGAACATAAAACCGAGAAGTAAAGTCACAGCATGTTCTAATTAGCAATCATTATGTATGCATGGGAAAGCAAACAAATACTATCGATAAAAAGTCCGTTTTTTCGTTCGCATTCAGACCTATCCGTACTTTTCCCTCATTTGTCCTTCTTTCTCAATACTAAAGCTGAAGTTCAGCGGTTTCTCATTGGTTCGATCAGTTGTTGTTGTAAATCTCTACGTAGTCAATGGGCGGGGGTACGTAGGTGGAACAAAAATCCGTGTTCGTGAAAGAGGGGGTGAGTGGGGTATGTGGGCAAGCTGAAGTTGTTTCGGTAGGCTACACGTAACACAAATCGTACTTCTTGACTAAATAAATTAGAAATGTCACACGTTTAGCATGATTTAGCGTAGTCTATTTCGGTGTTACCAGGCTCCATACAAATATATCGAGCCATGATTTGGAATTCAGGATTTCTTTAAATAAATTAATTGTCAGTGTAATGGCAGCTAGGGGCGCTAAAAGTACGATTTATTAAACATGTTTTAAGATTGGGAGGACAAGTATGAAAAATACTTTTCCATTAGATTTAAAACTTAACGAATAAGCACGACGTACGTGTCGGTATGTTAAGTACCGTTTGTCATAAAATAATTTTTTCACTGTGTTGTTTAGTTGTATATCTTGGGTATTTTCGAGCATAAGTCATTTTTTAAACAAAGCGTGACGTAGATATCTTCAGCGAATATCATATGTCCGTTAAACTCCAAAGTTTGAAGTATAGAGCTGAAAATACCGAATTGTGCCTACTAACCCTTTTACATATTCTTTCTGAGTAGAAGTTGCGTCATGCTGCGTTTATATTTATTATCTTTCTCTTCAGAGTGAAAGCACCACATCTGTGGGATAACAAATCAATTCACCATGTCTGCTGAAAATAGTTTAGTATCATAGTTAACGTTTCTGATGCTAGTGCATGGATCATCTGTATATCTGAGCAGGTTGACATACAGCTGACGTTTTATATTTATTTACATTTATATCCACACGTTAAACACCAAATGAAAACTCAGCCTTTAAATGTAGATATGTAATGCATATTTTGAAAGAAAACATCTAGTGGAAATGTAGCACAAATTTCAGATCAGTTTGTTTATAAGCAAATCCACTTAGAACCTAAATGTAGCTGTAGAAAACACGTATAGTTGCTTAACTTCTCTTTACCTCAGCGTTAAAAGCTTTTAGAGTAACTTGCTTGATCCACAGGTTAAGTGTCCAGTGGATTTTTTTATTTAAACAATTCTCTCTGAAGCGATTCTATCTTTGTACAACGAAAAGTGGCAAATGGACATAACACTGAAAGAACCACCCCAAGTAATTAATTATTATATTGTTATATGTTTAGGATTTATATGTGTATGACAGTGTATTGTGCAAGATCAGACATGGCTGTGTTTATTGCCTTAAAAATGTTGCTGAAAAAAAGGAGGGGTGGCGGCGTGGAGGAGCTTGTGTTATAAACAGCATTGTGCTTTTAGGAATTTTACCTTTAGGCCAGCCATTGAGCCTATGCAGAAAACAATGCACTCGATGTCAATCAGGGATGGGCAAGGTTGATACTATTGGCTGTTGGGGGGATTTATAAAGTACTGTCATTTCTGCAGTACTTTATAAATGCAATTTGTAAAATGTTAAATAAAAAGTTTTTGGAATTAAATCTTCAACCAAATTATTTTGTAATGAACACTATGTTCTGTGTGATACAATGGATGGATGGATACAATGAATATGCCAAGTAATCATCCAAGAGAATAGGGACCCAGAAAATCTTCCCCAAACCAGTCACCATGAAAACGCAGAGACAGATATGGGTGCCATAATATACAAGAGACATAACCATTTAGCACTACAGTTGATTTAGTCAAACAAAACGTTTATATTCTCTACCCATTCCTACTTAAATTAAATGACTTTTCAAATACCCAAAGTGGGTGAAAAAATTCAAACAGCCTAAACTATTTTCTTTGGCAGCCCATATGTACTTAAACCAGATGTGGAGAACAAGACTGCTGCATGTCATTATTTTGATGGTGCAATTAAATTAAGCAGTCATGCTCCAGCAATGCAATTAGGGGACAAACACAATGAAGTTACTGATATTAAAAAATTCCCCTGCTGAGGATGAAAAAGACATGATCTAAAAACAGGCTTTTTGACTGGAATTCATAATCTTTTTTATTCTTCTAACGGGACCAATAAAATGTTTACAGTAATTTTGTTGATTATTGTTTAAAAATTATTATTTTTTTATTATTGAACTTTATATCTACATGGCGGTCTGATAAGATGACTAGAGCTCTACCAATGTTGGTAATGTTGCTGTGCTCTCATTCTGACTGAAAATAATAATTATATGAACACATTGTTTACAAAAAAACTGCAGTGAGAAGGGGTTCCAGCCTGTTTACGGTTACAATAGAGATAAATCTTTATTTACCATATTCTGAAATATATAGATTGAGATGTTGACCCTTTCTCAAAATTGACAAAATAGTTTTATTTGCTAGAACATGATTAACAATAAAACAAAAACAATGATGGGAATCGTCCTAAGACCCTGGGTTAAGGGGTCAGCATGCTGTGTTGTTTAAAAAAGGAAATATCCAACTACAGGTAATGAGCCTACAGGAAAAGTCCATTTTAAATACTTCCTTTCTGGCACTTTTGGAAGAAAGATTGTGGAAATGATAAGTTAATTGGAATGCTAGTTACATTTTTCCCCTTACATATATGGAAGGAAATAACACAAAATTGTAACTTTGTAGTTTCATTTCTCTGCTAGTATTTGTTTTGTTCCTGGTTTGAATGGGCAAATTCCAGCCTTTACCCATAGCAAATGATTGAATCTGTACAAACAAATACACTCACCAGCCACTTTATTAGGTACACGTCTTCACCTACGCAAATATCTAATCAGGTGGCTGCAAATCAATGCAGTTAGCCATGTAGACCTGGTCAAGACGATCTGTTGAAGTTCAAACCAATCATTAGAATGAGGAAGAATGGTGAAGAAAGAAGAAATGTGGCATGGTTGTTGGTGCCAGACACACTGGTTTGAGTATTTCAGAAAGCTGATCTACTGGGATTTTCACATGCAAACATCTCTAGGGTTTACAGAGAATGGTCAGAAAAAGAGAAAAATATCCAGTGAGCGGAAGTTCTTAGGGCGAAAATGCCTTGTTGATGGTCAAGGTCAGAGGGGAATGGCCAGACTGGTTTGAGCTGATAGAAAGGCAACAGTAACTCATATAACCACTCGTTACAACCGAGGTGTGCAGAAGAGCATCTCTTAATCCATGACACGTCGAACCTTGAATCAGATGGGCTGCAGAAGACCACACCGGGTGCCACTCCTGTCAGCTAAGAACAGGAAACTGAGGCTACAAAATTGGACAATAGAAGATTGGAAAAACGGTGCCTGGTCTGATGAGTCCTGACTTCCGCTGAGACATTCAGATGGTAGGGTCAGAATTTGGCCTAAACAACATGAAAGCATGGATCCATCCTCCTTCTATCAGTGGTTCAGGCTGGTGGTGGTGGTGTAATGACTTTGGGCCCCTTAGCATAGTTTTAATCTCCGCAGCCTACCTGAGTATTGTTGCTGACAATGTCCATCCCTTTATGACCACAGTGTACCCATCTTATAATGGCTACTTCCAGCAGGATAACATGCCATGTCACAAAGCTCTCATCATCACAAACTGGTTTCTTGAACTTGACAATGAGTTCACGGTACTCAAATGGCCTCCACAGTCACCAGATCTCAATCCAATAGAGCACTTTTGGGATGTGGTGGAACGGGATATTTGCATTATGGATGTGCAGCTGACAAATCTGCAGCAACTGCATGATGCTATCATGTCAATATGGACCAAAATCTCTGATAAATGTTTCCAGCACCTGCCAAGAATTAAGGCAGTTCTGAAGGTGAGTGTATATATGCATATACTATACTATTCCTGGTGCATGTTGCTATTATGTGCACATAGAAAAAGCATTTGGACCACTAACTATAAGGTTAGAAATACTGAGCTGACTTCAGTTGGCATTACAATTTGTTACAGGAGCCAGGGGAACAGGGGATAGCTGGTTAACATTTGGTAAGTAGTATTTATTGATCTAATCACTTTAAACTCTGGCTATATTCCCCTTATTATGTGCAAAGTATGTGCCCTTAATTTATAAAGTAAATTAATTGTTAATATATACATTGTAATATATAAAAGTTTATTGGTAATTTGATTTATTGTTGAAATTTAAAATTTAATACTGCTAGTTGTTGCAACATAGTTTCCACCTTCTTGTGGAGTTTTTTAATATGTCTAACAGTTACCCATAACATTACCAGAACTGCACACAAAGCACTTAGGTACTGGATACAATATGATACGTTATATTCTGGAGTTCCATAATATGCTGCATTAAAATTAATATTAGAAATGTGGACCAGCCTGTATGTTAGCTCTAACTATAAAACCTGACAGTAGTGAACATTTTTTTTAAATAATTAATCCTGTTTCAATTTCCTTGCTAATCTGTAATGGGTTAGGTAATCACTGTGAAAAATGTTAAGGAATTCCTGGTGTAAATTAGGGAAACACATGAACCACAATGTAACAATTTATATCATGTTACTTGGCTGCTGCAAATTCAACCTCCCGTGAACAAAACAATACATATTAAGAACACAGAATATCTATAAAATATATGGAATGGTATATTGCAGTTGATAATAATGATTTTGGGGTCCATTCTAAGTGCAGTGGTAAAGCAAATCGTAACTGACGTTTTGAATGAATGAAAAGAACAAGAACATTCTTTGAGCTTTCACAGTGAAAATCAGTAATGTGGTTTTCACAGTTTGGTGTCCTGGGTTTTCTGCTATCAAAATTTTATGCTTTGTGAAGAGACAGCTGCAACCAATCTTACTGCAGCCCTGAGCTCACCAGCTGTTGTCTATGCTTTGATAGAGATATAAGGATTTTTAATCAAGCTTTCAGTGTCATAATGTATCCTGTGAGGAAAACAAGTGTTGGGTAGTCAGTGTAAAGAACATGTTAAATGTGAGGACTCTCTCTATCTGCTTTATATTATTAAACTTCAGCCATTAACAACAAATAACTTTAACTCTCCAACTTTTCCAGTCAATATTACAACCCAACTAGATATTTGTATCACCAACTGTAGCCTAACCGCAGAGTCAGTCCCGTCTTCATCAATGGTACCAGTTTTAAACTCAGAAATACAATTTCTGGAGACTGAAGTAAAGACCTGCGACTGGATCTTCATGTTTTTTAAAAGCATGACGAAGTCAAGTCATCAGACAAAGCAGGTTAGGAAGATCAAGGCATCAGATCCATATGCTTTACTGAAGGTCGTTGCACCGAAGAGTAAACTTGACTAAGGCCGTAATTCACGTAAGTTCTATTTACGAATTTCTCTCAAGTCAGAGCTGTCCCATCTTCTACTGACACAGCGGAGATTATTGTTTGTTTTCTTAATGCAGTAGCAATGAGGTTTCAGCTGCCGTTCAGTGTTGCCACTGTTTGTGCCTCCAAACAGTATATTCTGGGCCAGGACAGAACAATAACAATGCTTTTTGAAGGCTAGCCCCCCCCCCCCCCCCCTGGTATAATTGTCAGCTGTGTCCCGCCAACAGGACTGACAGCAGGCAGGAAGGAGAAACATATCAGGCTGTTTGAACCCCTGGACGTGTTTGCTCACCAGATATTGGGACACCAGCTGTTATAACACATGCAGTGCTGCCTCACCGTGCAGCATAAGTGGCTATTTATACAGGCCTAAGGGCCTTTCATACCATTGCAGATGGCCAAATACCATGAGCACATATGGCCCCGCCAATAAAGACATAACTTCTTACAGATATTGGAACTAAATCCCCCTAAAATGGAACTGAAAAGAATTTAGCCCAAAACAAAACAATCCAATAAAGTCAGTACTCTTGCAGTGTTGTAATAACCATATTTACTTGATTGTATGAAATTTTATATTTTAGTATACGGCAGTTAAAGTAGACAAGTTCCATGACAAGGCTGCAGGCTATGGTCTCAGTGGAGCTCAGTGACCACTAAAGCCCTTGCATTACAAAGATATTTACTTTTTTGTTTCAGTGTCCTTATATTGTTTAAAACAATAAAAAATTCCAAGGTTATTTCTTCTAACCTTAACTTAACTTTAGTTCAATGGAAGTGTTTCATAAGGTATACAAATATTCTGTTGGCTAGGTTGCCGTAAAATGGGTTTAAGATGTCTGCTGTTTACGCACTAGTCGAGTAGTTTATTTTTCGTATTTTAAATTATATTCCGTGATCAGTTTTTTGTAAAGAAGGTGAGAATATGTTAAACCTGGAAACATAATATAAACATCTGCCAAAGCCAAAAAACTGCCAACTGTAGACTAGATCCTATGCAGAGTTTTGCACTACGTGCTCAATCTTGAACATAGTAGAAAAATCAGCTTTTTATATTTTTCTGTAAGTCATACTGGAAATCTGTAAGCGGCTTATCGTTACAGTGGGAAAGAAATGGATCAAAGTAATCAGTTTCTGCAGCTACTTTGGTGCAGCTTGATTGCTGTTTTGGACCGTATAGATCTGGCAGGAATCCAGTACCTTAGAAACTTTAAGCCTTGTCCCCTTGTTTTTCATGATTAATAATCATGGCCAAAGACAGGTAAATCACCCCAGTCGCAGAAACGTGCATTCCGGAGTCCACGCTGTCTGTTGCAAAAGCAGGCTAAGAAGAAGTAACTAGAGTCTTTGGCGCAATTCTCCCATCTGGCATGTTCTTAAAACTCAGTCACATTACAAGGCCACTTCATATAAGCATAAACTGTGTATTTAAAAAGCCGTCATTGTGGGGCTAACATTGGCAAGGAGAGGCTGTTAGAATAACTGAATGACACAATGGTTTCTGTTCAAAACAAACATAGTGGGTAGGTTGTTATTTTCACATCTGTGTGTTTTTTCTCCTTGGAAAGTGTAGGACTGTTTGCCAAGGCGGCAGCCTAGCACAATCCGCTTTTCATGCAGGCCCTCTTGAGAGATGGTATCTTCCGTCTTCTTAGACCCCATAATTGCACATCATTCCTGACTCCTGAAAAACATGCAGGCCCTCTTGTGAGATGGTATCTTCCGTCTTCTCAGACCCCATAATTGCACATCATTCCTGATTCCTGAAAAACAAAGTTCTTAATCTCCTGATGGCCTGAGTAAAACATTTGCAGATAAAAATAAGGGCCTTTAATGTTTTTTCCACAGGATGCATTTTACAATGACATTAAATGAAATCATTTAAGGTTATAGCAAGAGGGACCCAGTTGTTTTTTGTGTGATTCTCAGAGGTCGCACCATGTACAATGGACCTTCCTTGTAATGTATCTTAGAATAAATACATTTACTTTCTAACAGTCATGTCTTATTATTTAAAGCTATATATGAAATATGAAAATTGGGATACTAAAGTGTTAAGAACTAATAGTACAGTAGGCATTCTTTCAGTTATATAAATTATAAATAAATTATATATTATTTCTCCACGATACAGCCTTTTACGAAATTTATTTATTTATTTGGAACTGTCAATTATTATTGTAAATTCTCCTAATTTGAAATCACCTGTTGTGCTAATGCAACTGAACTCATTGCTCTAAATCCTAACACCACACACAGGGAGAATGAGCAAGTAGCAGTAGACTTCAAATCACTCATCTCTTTTACAGACTTACAGGCTACACAGCCCACACAAAAAGTCCAGAGGTGATTTGAGTTGAGTCGTATCTGTAAAGACAGCACTCTCAGCCTACAAGTGTTATGCAAGCCTACAGGAGATGCTGGTCAGCGAGGAGCCAAAAGAAGACCTGGCAATTTCCACCCAACCCAAGCCTTCTTGTGCTCCGCCCATTGTGCACCACCACTGTGCTCTTCTGGTCACAATCGACAACTTGTATGAACTCAGTCTGTGCTCTGTGAGCATCAAGTATTTAGTCTTAAGCTGCAGAAAGATGAAAGAGTTAATTACCCCCATTCATGCCGCAGGACAAAATTAGCAATATATGTCATCATTTGTTTCAGAATTGTCTGCTTTATCTTCAAACTGTACATTGTAATGTAAATATTTATACTATATTGAAGTATTAGGGAAAAAAAATTGTGTAATAACTCAAAAGTACAGAATGTAAATCTAACCATGTGTGGAAAAATAGTGTGTCTTTCCCATTCAACCTGAACTAATCACCTATATTAGTATTCGGCTAATTGGTAAGTAGAAGTAAAAGGAAATAATATGCAAAACAGACAGACAGCTGAGGGAAATATTGTGTAATTTAATTAACTTCCCATGAAGCATTTACTAAAAGTAATACATTTGTTCATACATAGCCTGGGACAAATCAGGCCTTTCAGCATGCACTTAATCGGGCTTTAGTAGAGAGTGGCTTTTCCATTGTACCCCTTTGTTATCGTGCACTCTCGGAATGTGCACAATCATGCATCATTAATGTGCGACATGTCATGAATGCTCGGCAGTATCACGATAATTGTGAATTTAATTTAAAACTCACAAAAGCCCTAATGGCAGAATGTTATATCTTAACTTGATGGTTCTTGAAATGTCTATGGTTCTTTTTCACGAAGGGTAAAGTGCATTTCTGCGCTCCTCGTTAATAATGTTTATCTAATGAACCCAACATTTTTTTGTGCTAGTCTCTGCTTTGCATTACATACAGCCATTGCCTTTGTAATACACAAGTGCCATAAACAGCTGGATCTTATAAAAAACATACATAACAACATCTGAGTTGCAGGGCTTGCCTTGATCATTTTTAAAATCACAGAAAGGTTTTTACCCCCTGCTGTCAATGCAGAACTTTGACTGAATAGGTTTGCAGTTTTTTGTCTTACCAGTTTACACGCGTTTCCATCCACCACAAGATCACTTTGCTCTGAAGTTAAACTGCACCACATTCAAAAATGTGTCAACCACGTGCTTATTTCGACTTATTTTGACAGCTGATTTGTTCAGCAAAACAGAGGAGGTGATGTTACATTATTAAGAACATTTCATTCAGAGATAGTGATGGGTCCCTTGGTTGTGCATTCTGTTGTTCAGTTTGTGTGGGTCATGCAATTTTAGAAAAAGAAAAAATCTTCCAGTTAAAACGTCTTTCTTTTTGTAACAGTACAAAAAAATAAAATGTATATGTGGCCCCTGTGCCAACTTGACTCTCTTTCACTCGAGGTTCATCTTTATTTTACTAACAAAAGGACTTTGTTGCCACTTGTATACTTGTTACATGATCACCTTAGAATTTATGCCCAGATATTCTCCCCAGTTTTTTTTTGGAGGAAAAGATACAGAGGCACTGTATTGTACTCTCATACTCTCCGTTGCTCAAATATAAGCAAATTTTGAACCAATGGGCTTTTGGATTTGTTCTGAATGATAATTGTGTAAAGGTAGATTTCAAGCTTTGAGCTCAGTATTAGTACTTCATTAGGAAATTAAATCTTTTGGAAGAGCAACCCTCTAACAGCACCCTACCCTCCTTCCTTAAAGCTGGAAAGTTAAAACTCATGAATGTTAAACAAAAAGGACTTCATGTGGGTATTTTGCTATAATGTACCCTGGCGGTGTCTGGTTTCAACCAATAATACAGAGGTCATAATTCCAGCCTGTGGACAGGGGCCCCAGATGTCTTCAGACATATTAATCACTGTTTGTATAGAGGTTGCTCCCAGGTAATCCATCAGGAAGTTGTTGTAAATCACAAGACCCAATTCAAAAGCAAAAGACATAATTCAGTTTCCCCCTCCCTCATCTCAGTTCATTCTGAGGTTACAACAGAGAGCTAGAAATTTATGTACAAGTGAATTCTTCTCTGCAGTTATTTTAATGCTTGATGATTGCTTGGTCATGGCTATGCTTTGGGCTGCGAAGGTTTCTATAGTGCAGAATGACACATGGTGTCCACTCTCAGCTGAGAGAGAGGGAGGAAGCAGAGAAGATGCTTCCTGTGTGCCCAAGCCTCTCAAGGGTGAAAATGCACTTCTGTCGCTTTGCTCCAGCTGTGAATCTATTTATTAGCCCTGCAACTACCAAATCGCTTTAGTAAACGATAGAGACTTACTTAGTCCTAATACCCTTTAGGAATCCATATAGAAAAGAGGTATTGAAAGTGCCTCATCAGGAATTATCTTATGTGCAAAATGTAATTAAATCATGAAATGTTTGTACATTTTAAGGGTGCCAAGTCCATGTAAAGCTGCTGGTTCTTGTTGGTGTTTTGAAAAGTTATTCTTTTGTAAACTCTTTTAGTTCATAAAGATTCCTCTGCAAGTACCACATTCTTTTCAAGTAAAAAGTACAGCAGGCATCCGGCATGCATGTATGTATTTATGTATTTATTTATTTTAGTTATAACTATAAAATATCTGGAAATAGCTTGAAAAAGCTTATCTTTTGTCTTGGCAAAATCACAAGAAAATGATAAAGAAAAATAAAAATAAATTATCCACACACTATAAATCAGAGAAAGACAGGGCCAGTCCTAAGCTGGAGATTTTCCACTAGTTCAGGAGACAGCTGCTTTCCCCTTCATATTTTCACCTTCTTTTAGGGCAATAGTGGAAGTTTCAAATGATTATTCATGAAACTCAAATTTGCCACCCTGTTATCTGCTAATACAACTTCAGCATTTATAGCTTTTAAAACACTGTGAGTTGTGTGTACTTTGCTGGTCGGCGAATGTAGTGGCTTACAGAGACGCACTGACATAATGTCCCCCGCATCGGACTGAAATGCTGGAAAATAAACCGAATAGGTCTAATGTAAATACAGACTTAATATAAACATGGCTCACATGGTCAAAGACACTAAATAACTAAGCCAAAGTCACGCACTGCAGTTGGTATTCATGTGCTTCCAAACTTGGTAAATAGTAGAGGAAGAAGGCCAATAGAAGCTGCCAATGTCTCCTCTTTCTGCTCTCGTTTTTCCTCTGTTTGCCACTGGCAACAACTTTTAAATGTATCACATTACTTCCAAAAGGCAATTATTATGGCATATTTCTATTGTATTCCCTATTTATTTATAGGCAGTTACAGGTGTCACCCACTGTATGGCTTTTTGTTTAAAAAAAGGCCCACCTAATTTGACCACAAATATTTTTATCCAATCATAGTTACTAATACTTTCAGGTGATTCTTAATGGCATTTATTATTTTTGTATTTTTGAGTCTGTGTATGAGGGCTAATCCATGTTTTTCCAGGAGCAGACTACAGTGGGAATAATGTTTAAAGGTCTTGTACTCCTGTTTGGATAGAATAATACTAAACTAAAGTAAAAAACTAAAATCCACAATCATTTCTCTCCGAACATCAGAAATAATCTCAGAAATAACTTTCTGCTGAAGCACTACAATATAACTGCTGTTAAGCATATCAACAATGAAAATATTATTGGGTTCTGGATCAGATTGTTTAACATTTTTCAAGGATTATATCATATTATTTGTGATTATTAATTTGGGACGGATTTAGATGTCATCAACCATATTTTTAATTATTACTCACAACGACCAACTGTCTTGAAGATGTTCTGCAGAGCATCAACCAGCTTCAGCAATAACAAATACAAGACACGGTCTGTGGTGGGGGCTCAGGTTGTCCCCCTGAGATGCAAATCCTTGGGAAAAATCTGCACACACGAAAATATAAGAGAAAGAATTATTGAAAGGGGAAGACACACCTAAATAACTTCAGAGGCTCTGCCTATATCATGCATAATGCTGTAGGTAGTTTACAATAAAATTTTAAAGCATGTCTTTAGTGATGGTTTCAATACATGCAGTTGCACAAGGTGTTTTTTGAGGAAAAAAAGTTTATCATCAGGATTAGTGATGGTTTGTGAATTCTATGTGAGTGAAGAATGCTTAAGATGGTTTGAGAATTCTATATGAGTGTAGAATTCTTAAGATTGTTTTTGAATTCTATACGAGTGTAGAATTCTTAAGATTGTTTTTGAATTCTATATGAGTGTAGAATTTTTACGATGGTTTGAGAATTCTATACGAGTGTAGAATTCTTAAGATTGTTTGAGAATTCTATTTGATTGGAATGCTTAGGATGGTTTTTCAGCAGGTTTTCTAAGCTTTCTTTCAACAAGAGTCATTAAAAGCCACATCAGTTTGAGCAAAACTGATATTTTCTGAGGTCCAGATGGATATCTTGGAGGCCACTGGCATCCTCGTGCAAAGTTAGTTTTTTAGTCCCTGTGTGCATGAATGAGCCTTGAGTCTTATTCTTAGTGATCCATTGTTTTTGGCTGGTTGTGTCAGTCTTATATTTGAATATGCTTAGCTTCTACCTTACTAATTTTACTTGAACACCTGTGGAAATGCCTTTGAAAGATAAATCAACCTAAACAAAAACATAATTTTACAAATTTCTCACTTACAGTGTTTCTGCCTAATAAATTGATTGTAAATAATATGGGTCCTTTTAATACATCGGATTACCCCCAGGTGTTGTTTGGAACTATTTTCCATATTCATTTGGGCCTCATGTTGAAACGAGAGACAGCAGGTGTGATCTACAGTGCTAGTCAAAGTTTTACAACCCCAGAAATTGGCATTTGGAAGTGGCTCACATTGCTGGCCTCTGAACGTAAATGTCTGGGCAGGAATGCTTGGTGCATCTGCAGAGGCTTGTTGGGGGGTTTTATAGTCCTCATCAACCATCTAATCTACTGTTGCTGTCTAGATTTTTAGTGCCATTGTTGCTTTGTCATTTCTTCATGCCCCCAAACATACAGCTGTAAATAATGATATTGACAGGATATTGTGCTGTCATGATGTGCATTTCAAGGTATTGATATCCTTATCATGGTTAGTTCTGGTAGAAATCACTGGGCATTTGAACAATGAAACATCATTGGGAACATTTCCCCTAAAATGTAGTTAAAGAAAGAGTGTGATGGAAATAAATAACGTTCTTTTAAATTCATAAAACATTTGCACATTAATGACTGTTGATTCACAAGTGAGCAGCAGTTTTTCTGTAAGCTTGGATCCTGGTTGCCTTGGTACAGCAGTCTGGGACACAGAGCGACAGTCTCAGCAAACAGACAGTAGGTGCACTAATAGCTCCCAGGAATCCTGTCCATGTCTGTGATAACATTGGAACAATCTTGGCCTTCTTCTGCTCTGCTCCATCAGACATACTTTCTGTCACGATTTCCCTGGAATGGAGATAAATGTGAATACCAGCAATGATCTGGAGTAGTTTATCTGTCAACATTGCTCTCTCTGAACTCATAGTGCAGATGACTGGATAATGTCACACTGAAGAGCTCCTTTTACTCCCTCTGACCCCCTGCCTCCCACCCTCCCCCTATCCTGCCAACGATAGAGAGGATGACCACTAGCAAGTCTCAATTACGGGAACTCTCTGCAGCTAATAAACCTCTGTCCAAGGGCTAAATACAAGGGCTGTATGGACAATGGACAATAGTCCTTCAGTAGAAGTCAACAGCAGTCGGAATCTGTTAAGATTTCTCATGTCAAAACTTGTAATTTGAGTGGTTATTCTCTGCTTTAGTTTACTGATTCCAGTAGGGATTTGTTATCAAGATAAACATGAGAACAAAACAAACATTGCTAAACATAACAAAATGCACTTGATACATTGTGATTTGTTCAATATTATCCAAAAAGTTTAACAAAACTGACATACTGTCAGGCTACTTAATGCATGGAAAGGATTTAATTCATGATATTTAGTTATATTAAATACAATTCATTTCCTCATGGTTTACATGAGAACCAAATTATAAGAAGCATAATGGTTTTGCATTTTATATTCCCTATTTTATATCACATCTACACAATTGTGAATATGAGATGTGTGGGAGGGATAGAGGAATATAGTCTGACACCAGATAATTGTAGTCATTCCAGGGTTCTTAGATATGAACTTTGTGATCTCATGACTCCACAGCATGAAGGCCAAAGCACGTCTGTAGAAGGTTCCTTGATTTTCTACTGTCAGACACAATCCATTGAGCTCTTATCGTAGAAGAATATTCAAAGATTGAGTAACTCTATTTCTGGAGAAAAAAATTGTACTGCGCATATTTGCCTTGAACTTCAGATAAGATGTCTCCCACATGGTCACCACATGGTTCTCTTGCAGATCTAAACCTCTTGAGATATCAAACACTTTGTTTTAAGTGCATACATTGTAAAATCAATTATCTTGAAGTTCCAATCATAAGACTAGTCAAACCATCTGGAAGTATACGTTAAGAATGCCGTTATAGATTTAGCACACGACAATTAAGAATAACATGGCCTGTCAATATATTCACTAAATATGACCTCCAAATAATATGTTGCATACCTAACATTCAAGGCTTGGTACTTATGAAATGCTTAAATTGGAGCATAACTTTTTTATAATTAGTGTTTTATTTGCTCTCATTTGTAAACTAAGTTTTGAAGTCCAAAATTAAGTCCTGTCAAAACGATTGCTGTCAATGCCATATTTAGCAAATGACCAGGGTGCTAAAAAAAAGGTGACGGTTTTACCAGTGAGTCTCCATTGAAATTGCACTGTTTTTAAAATCAGACAGGAGAAGTGCACCCACCACCACCACACACCACACACACACACACACACACACACACACATACACACACACACCACCACATGTCCATGATATACTAATCTTATACCTGACACTAGCAGCTGTGTGCTGTGATGGATAGGCTCTGTCATCCCCAGGATTCCTGACAGACTCCCTTGCTCTCAGCATTTCTGTCAACACTCAATATGACGTTCTAATTTTGTCAGGATACACAGAAAAGGTATTCGGTCCCAACTCTGAATTCCAGCAGAATGCTAGTCTGGAGGGCCATAAAGTAACGAGGTGCTCGCTTTTTAGTTCCTTAGGAAAATTTTAAAGAGTCCCACACTATTGGGAATTTAGCCCTACTGTGGGAAAGTATATGCAACCTAAATGACAGTAACAGAACAAGACAAAACTGTAATGCACAAAATGTGAATTTTCAACAAAAAAGTTTGAAACATGGCTAGCGTCAATTTGAGAATCAACACATCAAACATATAGGAACCCATGTCTTCATGGGACTGCCTTAGTGCCTGATACATTATCACAAAAGACAGGAATTGCTCTGCTTATGAAAGATTGCTTTGGATGTTGTTGTCTTCAGCATATTAACTCCAGGTGTTATGATGAAAGTTCTGACCCAACCTCTGGGACTTGTAATAAAAAGAATAAAGGAAAATGGAAGATAGAATTTTTTTTTCTGGGGACATTGAATTTCTACCCACAATAAAAAAAGTATTACTAGTTGCTAACAGATTTTAATGCAGACTGGCTTTTTCAGACCTTCTCGTGAACTGAGAATTTCCATTGGACCCCAAAACAGGAATATTTTTTTAAAATAACAAATAAAATAAAGGAAACTTCGCCTGCTCTGACTTTGATTAGTTTGCTGTACGTTTGTTTCTTTTCAAATTACACATGCATGCCATATGCTCACAAAGTACTATGCTGTCTTCAGGAGCCGATAAAAGAGAAGCCATTACATATACAGCACACTATATGGACAAAAGTATTGGGACACCTACACATTACATCTATTACAGCTTGCACTCTTCTGGGCAGGCTTTCGACAAGATTTAGGAGTTTGTCTGTTGGAATTTTTGCCCATTCTTCCAGAAGAGCATTTGTGAGGTCAGACACTGATGTTGGACGAGAGGGCCTG
>JAOVYW010025581.1:0-31249 GCA_025775045.1 Hiodon tergisus | reverse complement strand
TCCTCTACCGGAGGGCCTCACACATCATGGACATTTAAATTCTTTAATTCTACTCCCAGTGCCGGCCAGCAGAGGATGGGCTCTAAGGCCCCCACTAAGTTCCTCTTTGTAAGTATGCATTTGTGTGCACATGTGTGAGTGCTTGTTTGTTTGTATAAACTGTTTTACTGTGCCTGCTGATTGGCTAAATTGCAGGTCTAAATATACTTCCAATTTTTCACTATAATCTGGATGAGTTGTCAGTACATCATACTGAAATGAGAGGAAGCCCAATCAGAAGGGACACTATATGAAATTATAAAAGACGAGAGTGTGGCATGCAGCTGGTAGCCACACCCTCAAGGCGGGAGAAACTTGAAGGACAGAAACACTGAGAGGGAGGGCCATGCCCTCTAATCAGCTGTGCACCTGAGTGTGGTTCCACTATTACCATAATCACACTCGTGTGCCTACAATCCCAGGCCCCAGGAAGAGGGTAAAGGTGCGTCGCGATGCAAGGTCTGGCACCGGTTTGCTCGCCTCATGAATATAGGAGACGGCCGAGAGCAGGCGTTATGTACGCTAGCTACTTCGCAGTTGATGTGAACTGGACTGTGCTTAGCTCACTCTACAAAAGTTTACTGTGGCCAACAAAGTTATGAAAATCACCTTTACGTTTTATTCTCAATTAAATATATCCCTGATAAAGCTTCTGTGTCCTGGAATCCAAATCTTTAAAATACTTATTCTGTGATTGTTTTTATAGTAGCATTCTGGACCGATATGAAGCTGTATCTCTGCGAAATGAGCATACTAGTATTGATAGTTACAAATTTGACAATTTTCAACAGAACTTGCCGCTATTTTGGGTGCACACTCTGAAACTGACCGTGACGCTACGTGTGAATGCGCCTTAAGACTGAAGAGTGGGTTTTGAGAAGGTACTGTTAGTGGACAAATGATATTGCTTGAAGTATAAAAAGCTGCTTTATTTGTGGGCTGCTTGAGTTTTCCTGTTTTGTTTAGTTCTGTGTAAAAAATGCCATTAAAATGACATAAACCCTCCCCTAATGCCTTGTTCTCCAGCCGCTCTCAGACAGAGCACATGCTACAAAGTGGTTTCGAAACCCAGGAGCAGCGAGGAACGTGAGTTCCGTAGCCTGCTGTGGATGCTGGAGGGGAAATGGTTTTGAGGGCCGGAGAATGAGGAATTTGGTGAGGGTTTACGCCCTTTTAATGGGATTAAACCTTCAACTTTTACATTTAAACCTTTACCTTCACGCCTTTTATCCAGGTTGTTTTTTGTTATCTCATTGCTTTCAAGAATGTTTGTTAAAATAAATCAGGTCCTTCCTCATATTTAATTAATGGACATGCTAATTCATCATTTAGATTTTAATAAACATATACTAATAAACATCTAAAAAAATATATAAATATATATAATTATATAATTTTTATAATTCCTCAGACCTATTGTCATTACTTTATAGAAATGTAATTAAACACCCTTCCATAGACCTGTTCCCATTCTCTTATTGAAATGTTAATCAATTCTATTCTGCCTTTTAATATGAAATCCAATTACATTATAGAATGTGAAATGGGCGAGTAATGAGTGCAAGGGACCAACCATTCTCCATTGCATAACTGTTAATAACAAAAGACAGGATGCCAACATCGCTGGAATCAGCAAACCTGTCGCTTTATAAATGAAATAAAAAGTGATTTAATTATGAAACTGGTTTTGAAATTATGAATCTCTGAATTTGTAACTTGTGGTTATGACTTTTTTTTATTTTTTACTAGAAACATATTTTCGATATTTACCAGCAAACCAAGGGTCTGTTCTTCATTCAAGGGCAAAAAATTTTTTTGCTAAATTTCATGATAACATAGTATTTATGGTCCTCCTCTTAAGCTCTTAAGCGATCAGCAATTTTATTACCGGAGCAACATCGCCTACATCTCAAACCTGCTCCCTGGCAGGCTAACTTAAAGTTTGGTGGCTAACTATATGAATGTATTTAATCTTGCCCAATTCCTGGCAGATCCAGATGTGGTTGCAATCTTTAGTTTTGGTACTGCAAGTTTTTTCGTGAGTAAATAATTATTTGAGAAATAATCATTCACTTATTTTATGTGGGTTACACAGAACTGTAAATCTGTAAATCTTTCACAGGTGATCTGTGATGGTACCTGCCCAATCACCAATATTGAAGCCAAATGGATAGAGTCTACATTATGCCAGAAATGTTTTGCAAGAATGAATTGTGATCTCAAAGCATTGATTATGTGTTTGACGCACAAATTAAGACTTAATCTCAATATGACAGAATTCTTAATACTCTTTTTAATGACCCCACACCCTGACCCTAAACTAGGACCCCAGAACAACTTCAACATTGGCAAAACTATATTCTTGACACCTCAATATTAAAGTTCAGGCATAACAACTAAATATCCAAGTTCCCACCTACACCCAGTTTCTTATCCAACAATTACCTTCTTCACCTTCCTCATATTTAAGGTAAGCGAGGCCATTTCCGGCTTCCTCCGTCTCTTGCTGGAGGACATTGATATCTACCTCAGGTCCCTTGTGAAAAACAGCATTCAAATTATGGTGACTTAGCAGTCCACTGGCATTCACCAAATGCTACTATTATGGGTGATCACCTCTTGAGTCCTAGCAAAATCCTGTAGAGCATACCCACATGGCCAATACAGACTTTTGGCACAGCGCAATCATTCAAAGATTATATGAAAAGTTTTTATTTTCTTCACAATCCCTAAGCCAGCTCAGTTAAGAGCATAGAGATTGTTTCCTCATGAGTGGTCTCATTAATTTTGTTTGAAAGTCATTAAAACTTATTTGAAAGCATTTAAGGAGGTCATTTAAAGATAATCATTTAATGATGGAGCATTAACAGAGGCCTCTTCTTCCCCCAGGAGTTTAGATGTCCAAAGTCCACAATGTTGTACGCCTACCTTTGACACAGCTGCTCCCAGGAAGCTAGGAAGACTAACTTAGTATCAGATTTTCAGGGAATTCAGAAATAAAAACTTGGCACCACGAGCCACTGACCTTTCATCATTATAGGAATGTTATGGGCAGCATATGAATGACACTCCAAGTTTGATATGTGTGGTAACATGGGTGTTATCCTGTTGACAGCAGAGAGTAATTACATATGTATGTAATATATGTATATCTGATAAATGGAAGAGGCAGGCATAATTCCGTTAAAAGCCATATAATTCCGTTAAAACTAGACATTTTAGCTTTTTATTCATGTTTGCAGTCTTAATCGGTAGGACGGGGTCATAAGCCCCATGTAAGGACATGTAACATTATTTGTTATATTGACAGGTCTTTGTGCCACGCGTCCGTCTCGAGAACACGGGCACGCCCACCAGCACCGGCTGAGGATTACGCTAATTGTGAACAGCATTTCACGACTTGTGATGCCTCAATAGAGGCTGGAAGTCAGGAGAGAAGATGGTGAGAGGGCGGCGTCCAAGAAGAAATATTTCCTTGACTATTGCTCTCAAATTGTCAGAACTCAGACACAAAGAGTTGAGAACCCAAGTGCTGTTCTTTAATGGGGAGATCCAAACACAAAATCCTGAGGCAGGCAAAAAGTCAAATGCCAGTAAACAGAGCAATACAGAAAATCCAATAATAGTAGTCAAAAAGATAAGCCCAGATTCAACCATGATTGGCGAGCACATAATAAACTGCTCAGACCTATTACTAAAGATAGCAGACTTAACAACAAAAGGGTGACACAAAGGGTTATAAGTACACAGGACTACTAAACAGAGTGAACTAGGGACAGGTGTGAAAAATAAAAGATAAAAAAGGTACTCAATTAACATGGGGAACAAGTAGAGGAGCATGGAGAACTATTAGGAATGACAAACCTCAGGGGATAGCAACCCTCTGGAGATAGACATGATACATCCAGAGCACACCAAGAGCATTACCAGGTGTCATTAAAAGTTAAAGTATGACTATGAAGGCCCGATCTCTACTAGAAGTAGGTAGCCCTTACTTGGGAAGAGTGTGTGTGTGTGTGTGTGTGTGTGTGTGTGTGTGTGGTTCAGTTTTATCAACTCTGTATAGCAGAATTAATTATATCAAATGTATTTCTTGCCAGTACTGAGGAAAACGGAAATTCATTTAAAATGCGGTATTATTGGATTATTGTCTGATTATTGGAAGTGGGCTCATTACATAAAATATATTGCACTTTACCCAAACATGAGGATTATGTGATATTGGGGCATATTGTGGTTTTAGAGGCAAGAGCGCGAATGTAACAGGGGTACCAACTGGACTGAATGAAGGGGAAGCAAAAAATAGTTTTTAAAAGCTTTGGCTTTATTTATTATAATGTTTTCACCTCTTTGTAACCTTTCATAATTAGTTGCTGTTCAGCAGCACGCAAAAATATGCAAAACAGTTTTAAAAGCTACCATGTCAAATTTGTATTTATGACAACCTATTGTAAAAATGTGCAATATCGAGTAAAAATTGTATTGATAGATTATCCATCATTTGTGATTGAGACAAAGCTACACTGTCCAATAGTTATGTGCTGCAAGAAGTTACATAGACATGTACTCCTTGGGGAAGTATACAGTGGACAGCTATGATTCTGATAACAATTATGTAATTCAGTACAATCATACGGGTAGGATCCAAAAAGCAGCTCAAGAGCCAGTTGCACTACGCAAACTAAAATAATTTCAAAGCAAGAGCCTACATTTAATTACACAGCTGAGAAATTGTATTAAAAGACATTTGGTAAGGAGACCGGCTCATAACAATCGACAGAGCAGAGAGAGAGTCAGAGTGTAAGCTTTAAGCTGAGCAAAAACACACAGTCCGGTTGCAACATTGTCAATTCTGGCCAGGCCCATTAACCAGCTCAGTAAAGTCAACTCTCATCTCTGAACGTGCTTAAGTGAGTTGCAGCTTCCTAATGGACTAATAAATGTGTGCTGACAGAAGGGCTCAACTCTGAGTTGTACTGTTCTCAAAGCCACAACGTTAATTATAGTTGTTCCAATCAACAGGCTGAGACTATGGAGGGAAATTAAATTTACCCAAAATCTACAAGGGCTCATTCAGAGAGATACAAGGAGACACTGTGGCTCCTTCAGAGACAGCAGGAGAAACCTAGACCCAGTGGAGAGAATAATCATGATAGTGTAGAGAGGAGAAGGGAGGAATGAATGCGTTCACAGTGTTCTGTTAAGGGGGTAGAATTATATGTTCTGTAAAGGTGCATTTAAAAAGGAGGAATGCACAAGAGCTGGTTGAGGATCATGCCGTCCCTGGCCCATCATTTAGTTTCAGAGTGGACATAATGGGATGTGCCACATTTTGCATTATTACTATAAAATATACAGTGTTGTAATGTAACAAAGTACAAATACTCACGTATCTGTACTTTACTTCGTTATTTATATTTCTGGCAACTCACTTTTACTCCACTACATTTCCTGAATAAAATGTATACTTTTAAGCATCTTCGTTACTCGTTACTACAAAATAAAATCAGAAGAAATTTGTTAGACTGAAAAAAAAGCAGTTTTGGCGAATCATTGCTCCTATGCTCCATTCCAGTTGGTGACGTAATGCTTGTTTGTTGCCAAACGCCAAAACCAAAGAGTCTAGAACGCTAGAATATTTGGCTAGAGAGATACCAGAGAGAGGATTGAAACGGAGTTATGGGGGTTATTACCATTTAGCTGATATTATTCGAATTTAAGGTTAGCAAAATCTTTGCTCATGGAAATACCTGCCGCTAACGTTATCGACGACCACCCCGACGGCAGTGGTGAAAGGGGTGATGAAGATATACACCCGTGGCTATATTTGCGAGGAATGTTTGAGTACATGGGAGTGAAAGATTCATCATACCGGATGAAGTGTCTTATGTGCCTACCGAAAGTCACAGAACTATTGGCATTCAAAAACTCCCCGTCCAACCTGAAGAAGCACATCGAGGTAAGTTAAAGTAGTATTTATTCAGTGAAGCTACAATGTCAATGTTATTCAACGTTTACTTAGTTATCATAAGCCTGTTCAGATATCTGGCTAACGTTTGTCTGATTTGCCTACAGGCACGTGTTAACTATGCTACGCCAATGATTTTAATGAATTAAATTAATTAGTGTTGAATTAATTCAACACAAAATTATCGAAGACATGTACATAATACTGAAACACGCCAAACCGCCAGCCGAGTATTTCCACAGGTAGGTTGCACCGATGGAGGAAATATTTTTGGTAACATGATGCCGACGTTAATCAGTGGCAGGTTACAGAGAGGAGTGCTAAGGATTATTGACGTCTTCAAAAGCATCATACATTTTGTTAAACTTGAGATTTGCTTTGAATTAATTACCTCAGAACTCAGGTTATAGGCTAATGTTGATACACAGTAACTTACTTGCAGTTAGATAGATAGATATAATGTTAAACAATTGTCGTTTGACTGTTGGTGTTAAGTAACTTTTAAATCTTGTAGCTAAAGTTGCTCATAAAATTGACCCAGACAGTCTAAAAAGATGCTCAGCAGCCCTAGCCTGTAAACAGCTGAGAGGTTCGCACACATTTGATGTGTTGGCAGGTACCCTGAATGACATACACTCATGTATGTCACACATGTAACAACAAACCTTAAATCAAAAGTCATCAAGAGCTTATGTTGGGGTCATGACAGGTTAGAGAGTTGCATAAGTAGTATAATTTATATTTTCATCCACACTATTTCAGGAATTGACTACATCAGGCAGCATTTGGAAGAACCCTCCCTGCTGCTAGGTGATGCCAACAGGTCCAGTTCCTCTGATGAAGATTAATTCTTCTCTGCCCTGCAGTCGTCTCAAATACAAGATGGCACCAAACAGCTGGATGGGTACTTAGCCTGTTCAGCAGATCACATGGACTTGCTGAAGTCCTTCCCGGCAGTATGCAAGCTTTCCGTGAAGCTGAACACTCCTCTACCTGCCTCAGCGGCCTGTGAAAGGCTATTTAGCATTGCAGGACTTGTCATCAGTCCTAGAAGAGCAAGACTGTATTCTGGCAACTTTGAAAACCATCTTCTTCTGAAGATGAACAGACACCTTTTCAGTTTCAAGTAAATACTGGCTGCTGGACATGTGGCCTGTGTGTGTGTGGCAGAGGTCCTGCTTCCACCCCCTAGCATCTCTGCAGTGGTTGAGGCGGTGACCTAGTTCAGTTAACTGAAGTCTTTTGTATTCTGTTGCTTACCATTTGTTCAAGGTCCACAGATATATCCATGAGGAACTCGGAAGCGTCACCACAGGTGCATATTTGTATCAGCTACATTAATTACAACCTAAGAATGTATGATTATTTGCAAAATAGCGGCAATAATAATAAATAGTAAACTTGTGCCATAAGTGTCTTTTTAATCAGGTCTTCACATCTTCAAAGCCATACATGCTACATTCATCCCGCACGACCAAAATGTTTCGCATAGCTTCCATTTCTTTTTAGTAGTTTAATTACACAAAAATGAAAATTCTATTTTTTTTCTTTGTTGATGTCAGCTCTCTTAAAATATGAGAACTTGACCTTGAGGAAACTGTCTGAAAAGTCCTGAAAAAGGCTTTGGATTTGATGCTTAAGGTGTGGGAACCCTGAATATTATGCTTTACTATAAGAAAGCCACAATAAACTTCATAATCAGTTCTAACTGCTCACCTTTTTTTCTTTTCTTTTTTACTTTTACTTCCAATACTTAAGTACATTTTATATCAGAAAATTACTTTTGATACTTAAGTACAGTCAAAAAATCAGATACTTTAAGACTTTTACTCAAGTAATATTCTAAAAAGTGACTAACTTTAAAAAGTAATTTTCTGGTATGATACTTGTACTTTTACTCAAGTATTGCTTTCAAGTACTTTACAAGACTGACAATATGACTATAATTGTCATACCAAACAATTTGTGAACAACAATAAAATAAAATTAGACTGCTTTTTATGTAGGATGGAAATTCAGATAAAATTTGTCAGCAATTCCCTATTAGTATTCTTTGCAAATGGTCTTACTGAAATTAGATATGGCTTCACAGAATAGGTATAGGTTGAAGGGCAAAGGTCCAATTTAGTTTATGAATCCTATTTTTAGTTATATATACAGTCACGTGAAAAATAATTTGAATTCTATGGTTTTATGTATCAAGACAAATAACCTCATCTGTTCCTTAGCAGGTCTTAAAATTAGGTAAATACAACCTCAGATAATAACACATTACACAACACAAAATAAAGCCAAAATGGAGAAGCCATGTGTGAAAAACGAACTACACCTTATGAATCAATAGCTGTAGAACCATCTTTAGCAGCAATAACTTGAAGTAATCGTTTTCTGTATGACTTTATCAATCTCACATTGTTGTAAAGGAATTTTAGCCCACAACTCATTGAGGTTTGCAGGCATTTGTTTCTGCACAGCTCACCTAAGGTCCCACCACAGCATTTAAATTGGGTTGAGGTCTGGACTTTGACTGGGCCACTGCAACACCTTAATTCTTGTCTTTTTCAGCTGTTAAAGATTTGCTGGTGTGCTTGGGATCATTGTCCTGTTGCATGACCCAATTTCAGCCAAGCTTTAGCTGTCAGACAGATGGCCTCACATTATCTCGAGAATACTTTGGTACACAGAGGTGGTCATGGTCAACTCAATGACTGCAAGGTGCCCAGGTCCTGTGGATGCAAAACAAGGCCAAATCATCACCCCTCCACCACCGTGCTTGACAGTTGGTATGAAGTGTTTGTGCTGATACGCTGTGCTTGGTTTTCGCCAAATGTGGCGCTGTGCATTATGGCCAAACATCTCCCTTTGGTTTCGTCTGTCCAAAGGACTTAAATTTTACACTTAATCTTATTTAAGTTAAGGCAACATTTTGAACATAGTCTCCCCCCTCTTCCAGTCTGATGCAGGTTATGTGAAACCATAGACTGCATAGGCTACATGCAGTCATCCACCAGTCTTCTTCCCCCTGACCAGGTGCAGCCACACTAGATCCTCCCATCTCACTAACAGGTGCAAGAGTTCCTTCTTCTCCTCCTTCTCTTTCACAATGGCTTGTTTGTCCTGAAGCATCTCATCTCATTGGCGATCTTTCTGCTCTCAAAGTGCAGAGGGACCAAGATCTCCACAAGTTCCCCAGGGACCGCTTCTGCAGTAACTAAGGGGTTCACCATTGTTGCCCTATTACAGGTAAAGCAGGGTATAGGGGACGGGGTAGCTGCTAGGATGTTGTCAGGGGTTGTAAGAAGATCTGATTGTATGGCTTTTACTGGAGGAGTGGCTGGTGGAGCTGAAACCATGTCAAAGGCAGGAGCTGTGGTGGCAGGGAAGAGCTTCACAAGCTAGCCTCTGGCCAATAGCCTCCCCATTGAGTGTGAAGATCCCTGCCTAACAGAAGCCTGCATTTATATTGTCTTTGTGTAAGAGTGTTTCAGAACCCGGGAGAATTGCCTCTTTCCAATTACAATGTCCCCTTTCACCAGGCCCGTGTCAGGAGCAAGGGATGTTACAGCTTGTTTTAAAGGGCTGAATATGCTGCAGGGGCTGTAGGACATGGGTTGTGTGGGCAGGGAGACAAATGACCTCAACCACGATTTCCCTGCAGAACCTGACTATATCATGCATGTCATGCTGGTCCATAACTAGGACCAGGAGTCTCTCTTCTGCTGCATCTTTGAGGAAGTGCTCTCCATCCACATCCTTTTTGTATGTGCCATACAGTACATCAGGAAGGCAGGGTGGATATGTTATAAATGGTGGAATGGAGTGACCCGACGCACTCACACAGCAATGGGCTGTGGACCAAATCGGTTTAATCTCCTATAAGCTAAAAACAAGAAGAAGCTTCTCTAGTGGGTTTGTCAAAAACACTGAACAATTGAGGAGTGGAAAAACATAATGTAATCCGAGGAATCCCAGTTCCTGTTGCATCGTGCTGATGGTAGAGTAAGGATTTGGAGTAAGCAACATGAGTGTCCAGCACTTACTGGGCCTTGGAGGATGGAGGATGGAGGTCAGAAAACACCATATGACTTAAGGTTGACATGCATGAGAACAGGGTGGGCCATAAAACCTTGTTGAATTTCTAAACTGAGGTAGAATCTTCAACACAGAATAAAACACAATATATCAACTGCTGCAGCGTCCTAAAGCCCCAGTCGGCCATCAGCTGGTCACAAATCAAACGAAAGAAAGAGAAAACCTAAAATAAGCCTTAACCAAACACACCATTGTAACCAACAATAATAATTAACAAACATGAAGAGAAGATTTGAGAAGGAGAGTGCACATATATATGCGTGATGTTTGTGCTTGATAACAATTACACTTCTAATTAGGCGTGCAATAATACCATAACGCATGCCTCTTACAATAACCAGCACACTCTCACACACAGAAACTCACACACACTCACAACTCTTACAGACTCACAACTGCCATCCCATTAAACCTGGTCATGGTCAACAATTTTTATAAATGTTTGCTGTTTTCCCTGGTAGTGCCCTGTGGTGTGTATGGTGGCCTTACTAACCTTGAATTGGTCACATCATTCTGCCCTCCGCGGCTCTTCTCCAGAGCCAGCTTGGTAAAAATTCCAACCAGAACCATGATGGCCACCACCCCACAGATGATATATACAATCATATGGGTCTGGTCGCGGTCTTGCTCATCTTGGACCTCAGTGACGGCTGCCACAGGCCTTCCTGTGTTGGCCCAGATGGGTGTATCATAGTTGGAGCAGGAAGACTGGTCCAGGCGATGCTGCTTGAACTGGCAGCAGAAGCGGTAGAAGCAGGTGCCACAGCAGTACAGGTAGTTGCCGACATTGCAGTCGAAGGGCGGGTCCCACTGGCCCATCACGTCGTAGTAGCCTCTGCAACGGCTGCCAGTGGGTGGGACAGTGTCGTCCTCTATGACCATTCCGGGAGTTGATAGGATGACATCTGGTGTGAGAGAGGGCCCTACTGTCTGATTGACTGTCATGGTGTCCGGACCAGCATGAGAAGTAGTCCCTAACAGCAAAGCGAATAGCAGGTGGAATGGGATGTTATAGGCAGCCATGTTGATGTAATTGCCAATAATATATTATAAGTAGAAATAAAGATTTTCAAGGGTTAGGAGTTCAGTACAGCAAATACATGATTAAGACTCAAATTTTAAAAACCAAGGATGTAGTAATATGTTAAATGCGATTAACTTAAATTAACATCCAGTGGGATATCAAGGTTTAAACAGAAACAGCAGACAATATTATTGCCTTTTAACTAACCATTTAGAGAACCATTTTCCAAAATCCATTTGTTTTCCATTAATCCATTAGTTTACTTTTAAATATTGTTTTCCAAGAATAACTTTAATTCTTTAGTGAAGCCTTTAAGTCCTTTAAGTTGTTCTGCTTATTAGAAGAGATAAATTGCAACTTTTCTGCTGCAATTTAATAGCAAGTAGATTAGAAAAGCAGATTTGTTTTTCAGAACTGTCACTACATTGAGGGACTGACCAAGCCAAAATAAGTATATTTCAAAAATATCCTTACAGCTCAATCTGGTTTCCTACCGTTTTAGACCATGCAGGTCCTAGTGTTCCATACAAATTTCAGTGCTAAGGGTTCTTTAAGTCGTAGTAGTCTTCATTGGAAAAGTCTTGTGCTTTATGTCTTTAGTGATATGATTATTAAAATCACTTTTTATACGCAGGTATGAGTGAAATGAACCTTGAATTTATTTAGTTAGTTTCAACATTTGTTCCTTTCACTTTTCACGTTTTGGTTCTCCTAATCCAGCTTGATTACACAACCAGATTAATTTATATTCAAAAATGAGTTTGGGCCGTGATTGATTTAGTCCAGCGATTCCAAGATCCTCTTAATTCCTGTTGATCTTCATTTCCTTTATCAGTTCCTTGGGTACAGAAGTTGTTCCTCCTTGGTTATTTAAAAACATTTAAATGAAAAAAATCATTCATACAGTCGCACAGTGGACTGTTTGAGAAAATGCCTTTCCAAGTCCATTCTTAGCAGTAATTTGAGAAACGGGGCATATATTGAAATATTTGTATTTGTTATTAAAAATCTTTTGTTTTTTTTGTTTTATTTATTTATTTATTTCTTGGAGATAGCCGTGAATCTCTTTTCCTTTTCATTTCTTTTGGTCTCACTCTTTTCACTGAGACCTGCATTACCCTTAACAGGCAGAACAAAATGCTAATGTATCACACACACACTTTCTCTCCCTCTCTCAATTGCTCCCTCCCTCTCATGAATAAATGAGTACATGTCATAAGATCTCATAAGTACTCAGCCACAAAGAGACAAGGCAGACAATGAAGTCAGAATCAGCTTTTTAGTTTAAATTGCAGAACGATGCAAAGCTTTTTGGGTGATTTTGCTGCTAAAGCCTCTGACTATTTTCCCCTTTTTTTTCTGTATGCCGATGAAAACTGAAGAAAACGACGTAATTTTGGGAAAGAAAAGGTTGGATTTTCTGCCAGAATTGTGAGGTGGAACAGATTTTTCTACCTAAATTATTTTTTTTATAAGTTAAAATCATTGCAGTTCTAAACTAGTCTCCTAACACCCTATAATAACATCTTACACCATCTTAAAGCTGTGAGGAAATCTGAATAGGCCATATTCAAAAATCTGGGGCACTCATTAATGCTACTGTTCAAAGCGCACTATACATAAATTGTCTCTGATCACGTGCTCTGTCTCTTGTCAATCACACCTTTCTTTTCATCTGGGCAATGAGTCGCTCATTTGGCCCATTTGTACAATCAATGCTCAGGGTCACACTGTACTCTGCTATGCTCGGTGTTCTGTATAGAACTAATCTAACTAATCTCCATTCAAGCAGAATTTTTTTATCTTTTAATCGCTGAGAAACCTCTGCGACCACAATAGGATTTTTGTTTGTGTTCACATATGTAGTTTCCCCAGTCTCTCTGCTATTGAATGCTAAACAAAAACATAAAGCTTGGTAGATCATTGTGTATGTTTAACATAACCTCTGTATGCCTTATGTAATCAGTCAATTATATGCTTCATGGAGCAAAGAACCGAGTTCTCAGCACTTAGTTTCGATTAATACTGCAGGGCACAGAGTGGAAGTGTGCCATTACTTACAGATAGGAGTAGCACAGCTTGTCATTTGCGTCTTTAAATAGTTTCCATTTATTTATTCAGGCATAATAATGGATCAACTGTAAAAGCAAGAGTTACACAATATCTACTAGGAACCGGTGTAACATGTAGGCAGCACCAAATTAATTGTAGATTTGCAGGAAGGAAAAAAACCAGGAATGTTTTTTTCCCCCTCTTGAAAATACAATCTGCTTTTACTAAATAGATCAAGGCTACCAAATCCAATAGGCCGATGAACCACTCTGTTGGGGTAGGGTAACCTGTTATGTTGGTTCAGTGGAGCTTAATCAGATCAGTCTCATATGTAAATTGATTTAACATTACAATTAATAATTGTATTTACTCATATTTTGGATAAATTTAAATCTTGGGATTAGTGAAAAGCGTGGATAAGTTTTTCTTCATGTTTTAGAGAAATTTCAAGATTTTAGCAATTGCACTAAGATAGATGATTTTGTTGCATCGCAAGTATTATTATAGGTTTGATTATAACCACTGTGTGTATTATTTTAGTAGTTATTGATATTGTAACCATTGTGAGTATTATTGCTTATAAAAGAGGGGGTTTAAGCCTGTGAATAGATTGGGCTCTGGAACTGGGTCGAGGTCAGGAGCTTGGAGGTCACCTCTATAATAGGGGCCATCCCTTTTGATACAGAGAACCTGTGAGCCTGTATCTAACTTACTATTTTTCTCTAAAATATTGGAGAAAGTAGTAACTCTAATTAAACTCTCAGAATATGATTTAAAAACTTATGGTTGTAAATGATAATCTGATGGCATCTGATAAAATGTCTGTTCTACTACTGCTTGATTTAAGTGGACTATTGAGGGAGGCAACAAGAGAACTATGATTCCTGTGAAGGACGCCTGCATCGGCTCCTTGCAAGTAAAGCTTTGAAAAAGACCATGACTCTGTCATTATTAAAACAACTAAAATAATACGTAACCAAAAATACCCATCCCCGCCATGTAGCGTGGTGGGGATGCTTCTCTGCATAAGCCTTCCAGGCTTGTAGAGGGTAAAATGAATGCTGCAAAATACAGGGAAATCCAATCAATTGAGAATCTGTGAATGGACTTAAAACCAAGTTTGAGCAGTTAAGCAAAGAAGAACGGGAAAAATCTTGTAGCTGAACACTATGTTAACTAAATCCTAAAACATGGCAGCATCTATATTTTGTATCTATGTATTAAATAGAAATGTGATTTTGTGATTACTGTCTCTAGGGCTGTGCAGACAGCTAATTTTGGGTAACTAGAGGGGGGTTTTTGTGCAGGAAATACCTGTGCTTGCCCTTGGGATGCTGGTGACTGAACAGTCAACTGCTGCATGGCCTCTAGACCAGGGGTGCAAAATAAAAGAACGTATGGACTATCATTTTAGTGAGGTCGAATGTTCATTTCTGGAAAAAAAAGAAAAAAAAAGTTTAATATTTAGCTATATTTATAATTTATTGCCCTGCCAGTAACATTAACCTTAGCTGGAATGGAGTCAGTACCATTCTCATGCACATATGTCTAGAAGACATGTGGAAGTATGTGGAAACAAAACATGGTCAAGGTGTGTAGTTCTACTTTGGATAGACCAATTATAATAAACAATATCCTTACAAAATCTTGAGACAAAGGCTTCTAAAGACAATCCGGCACCAGTCTTGAACGTCTTTACCACCAAAGAAGTGAGAGAGCCCCAATCACGTCAAACTTATACACATGATCAAAAAAAGTTACAGCAATTGTCATCATTCAACGGAAAAGTACAGCACACCCTTTGCTATAACCTTCCACAGCCCCCTCGCCCAGGGGGAGGGGTCAGCTCAATCTCTCCTCCTGTCTCGAACTGTCAGACAAACCGGGAGTCGAAAGAAATCTAAACAGTTCACAGAGAACCTTCACTTGAGACTCTGATAGCTCGCTCACGGTCAAGCTGCTTTTCAGAGGCCTTTTCTTCTAGCAGAAATTAGTAACAGTCTACCACAAAATTATTAACAATCTGTATATTATTCTATTAATGTATATTATGAAAGCTAGAAACCAATCATAATATTTTTCCGTCTCGTACTTTTAAATGTCATTTTTACCATCACCATAGACAGATATAGACATACAAATATTGATTTGCCTTTGAAATTGTATTGCACTTTGCAGTCAGGAATGTCTTGCATTACTGGGGATAATTTAAGTTCACATTGTATTGTTCAATGAAAACAGTTTTTCAAAGCATTTCTACCACTATTGCCTTGTGACTCGATAGGTTTTTCATAATTCACCACTTAGAACCATTGAGAATTACAATGCGGATTGTGTGAGCTTAAAAAAAGGAAGCATGCATGAAGCATCCATGTCGGGAGGATGAGCATTTGCACATAGCGCTCAACTCCTATGGAATAGCCTCCCAAAATCTGGGCGGGAATCGGACACAAAGCAAGATTTAAAGACGTATCTATTTAAAATTGCATATAGTCAATAGGGGGGACAGTTGAAGGGACTGTGGCTATTTGAAATTTTTTGGTGATAAGAACCATTCCTGGTGTCGCAGCATCATTGGTGGGTCACCCCTAGATAGCTGGGTTCTGCCTTTGGTTAGGCGGAATTGGTTCGGACCACCTTCATGCCCATGTGTAGTAGCTGTAAGTAGCTGTGACCACTCATAATGTTTCACTTAAAAAATTGTAAAATTACTTGATCATCCTGCTTCCATAGGTAACCATTAACATTGCGCTATCTCTCTCTTTCGCGAATTCACGTGAGGCATCCTTACAGGACTGCATCACTTTCACCACAGCAACCAGTGGACCATTAGACTGGGCCCACTACGCTCTCCTCCGGCTAATTCAATATCTGGGAACTACTCGACTGGAGAGCATCAAACAATATGGACATTAGATTGTTTAATTCAGCTCCTTGTGCCGGCCAGCGGAGGATAGGCTCCCACATTAAGCAGGGTTCCTCTCAAGGTATCTTCCGGCCAGCCTAGGGAGTTTTTCCTTCCACTGTTGTCACTGGGACATATTGTATTTCTTTGTATGTAAAGCTTTTGTGAGATGGAAATATGTTACAAAAGATCAAACTTGAGATGGTTTTAGAAAATAGGAAAATTGGGGGAAAGATTATGGATTTAGTAAAATGGATTGGATGGCCTTCAAAATTCAACATCTGGGTTCGTGAAGAAGAAGTGGTTGACAGTTTGAAGCGACCAACACCATGGGTGATGACGGATTTTATATAACACAACCTTGCAATTTGTCTCTTTCCGTCTATCCTGATAATGAGATACAAAATTACAGAACAAAACTATCCAGTCAATTGGCTATTCGGATTAATTGAATTCCAGCATCCAAGAACGTGTGAAACTTTTTCTAAAGTGACCGCTCACTAGCTGAGCGTGGGGTATTACCCTGGCATTAGTGAGATTAATCAACACTTGACGCCATACCGGGTTAGATGGGGTATGGCATCAAGATGTGGGAGACTATTATGTACAGTTGTTGTTGTTACATATATCACGTGTAGACAAAGAAATGGTCGCTGCCAAATAGGACAGGGTGCACTATGTACCAGTGTCTAAAACACACATCAGCGACATTGCTATAGAAGTAAAAACTGATCAAAACCTCAAAGAGCCATTAAAATATGGTAAAGTGGTTGCAAAGCTTAATTTTAAACCAGCGAGGCAGTGAATTGAGTTGGATCAACATTATGTGGTTTATTATCAAAATCAGGCCGGCAGGGTGTTGCCAAGATATACGGGCAGTGCGGCAATATATGGGGTAGGGCTCTGTGGAAGCAGGAGAGGAAGTGCGGCATCCTGAGGTGCTGCACCTCAAGGTACCACCGGGTGATCCGAGAATTGGTTTCCATCATCCTGTGTAGCCACTGGAGGGGAGCATGGTCGGTGACCAAGAGCAACCGGCCACCCAGGAGATAGAGCCGCAGCGTCAGGACAGCCCACTTTATGGCAAGACATTCACGTTCAATGGTGCTGAACCGACCCTCCCTGGGGGTGAGCTTCCTGCTGATATAGATGACAGGATGCTCCACCCCGTCCACCTCCTGGGTCAGCACGTCTCCCAGGCCATGCTCCGACGCGTCCGTCTGCAAGACGAAGTCTTTGGAGAAGTCAGGGTTAACAAGCAAAGGCCCCCCTCACAGAGTCGCTTTAATAGCCACAAACGCCGTCTGGCACTGCTCCGTCCTTTTTGGTGAGATCCGTTAATGGGCAGGCCAGGTCAGCAAAGTTGGGAATTAACTGTCGATAGTATCCAGCCAACCCGAGGAAAGAGCACACCTCTTTTTTTTTACTTAGGCAGATGGAAACGGCTGCCATTTTGTCGATAAGGGGCCGAATTCGGCCCCCACCCATGAGGAAGCCCAGATAACGTAACTCCCTCTGCCCCATCGCACATTTGCCTGTGTTCGCCGTGAGACCTGCCCCACGCAAAGCACCTAGGACCGCCCGCAAGTGCCGCACATGTTGCATGCAAGCAACAACCCCTGCAACAATAAGATAATGATTAGGGTATGCACCTGTGTGACAAATATTGAAGCTAACTTGCAAAGCAAGAAGTAGTCGAGCAACTCAAGCAATGTGGCCTTGAGTAGGGGGTCCCAGTAGATGTACTTTAACAATGACTTGTGTGTTTTTCTGTGTGTGTAATCCAAAAACTTAAAATTGGACAGAAGTCGATGCTGTACTCAGCGAAGTGCATGTATCGGCTCCTTGCAAGTAAGCTCTAATACTCAAAGACTCCAGCGACTCTGTCTGACTATATGCCGCAGAAAATTCAAAGGCTGATTACCTTTGAATTTTCAACGTTCAGAGTAATTCCGTTCGCTTTCATACACCCTGCGTGGATGTCTTTGGTCTGATTCCCCATGTCTGCGCATTTTCGACAGAGAGGAAACATTAATTTGCCATTGCAACAGTAGGGGTGAAGTAGTGTTGCCTTGACTAGACTGTGGGAATGAATACTAGCTATCTATGTATCGTGGCTAAAAACATTAATCATACATAAAAAACAACCGGTGATCATCATGGTGATTTGGAGGGGTAACTACCTCTTTGGAAAAATGTCATAAGAGGGTAAAATAGTCAAACCCCACAGTGTTGTTTGGCAGCCATTATAACCAACATACTTGGAGCATATAAACCTGCCTAAATTTTTAAATACAACTGTAAACTATTATTAAATGTAATGGCACAGACAAAGGTGGCATTGTGCTTGCCATTCTCAAATCGTGTCTCAAAGTCAAATAAATGTATGGTATCTGTTTTCTTCACGGGTGTAGGTTGGTTGTAACAATCTGCTGACAACTCTACGCTGCAATGAACACTATGACCCGAAACAAAATTGTGTGCTTTTGTGTTTTAAACACTAACGTGGTAACGTCTGTTGCATTTCATACAACTGAGCCGATGCACTCGTGTTTCTCAAAACAGCAATATTGCAATATTTTGACTTTCTTTGTTTCTTGTGACATTCGACTCAGGCCACCAGCATTACTGTGTCTCTCACCACTCTTGTAGTGTATCTCATGCTCATAACCAGCAAGCAAGACCAGTTTTAATCTGAGGTGGAGGGATGTAGAATATTGATAGTTGAGTTATTTTAACCTGAACCCACGTCCTGCCAGATTTGGGGTTTCCAGCCTAGGCTAGCATAAGCAATCACTGTTAAAGCAATAAAGAACCATTAATTAGAGTAAGTGTAGTTTCTTCTAACTCACTAGTAGTTTCTGAGTATATTACACTTGCCCTATAATAAAACCTTAGAGGAAAATCAAGAAATATTAGGCTGCCCGTCTGATATGTAAGCTCTGCCTAAACCTTTTTTAATCTTCAAAAGAGGAAGTTCTGACGTAAGAAATAAAGCCATTATAAAGAATTTATTTAGGTTCATAAAAAGAACATTCTTTCTGTTGTTGAAGAATCACCATTATATTTTGAAGTGTATTTTTGATAATGCTATCTCTCCCCGTATTCAACAGCTCATTTGATAACGTGTACTATTACATTGTATGTAAACGTATTTATGTATTAACACAGGTTAGCCTTACGGATTTCTTCTGACACTCCAGTTTACCGGCATCGACCCCTGCCTAAGTTAGGTGCACTTCCGCACTTGGGTTTGTCCAAGGGAACTTATGTCCCGTTGCCTTTTCTAGCAGAATATTTGTAACTTAATCTGTATATTATTTTATTAGTTATATTAAGAAAGAACTCAATCATAATAATTTTCATAACATTTCCCCCTTTGATTAATTTAAATCACTACACAACAAATCATTATTATCCCTAGTCAACCGTCAACAAACACATCAATCAATTGATTTTTTCCCCCAGACACTTTACAAAACCATATTTACCAAATGCATACTGGAAGAAAACTTGAGAGGAACCCGGCTTAAAGGGTTAGACTTTCCTCTTATTTTCGGCACTTGATAACTTTCATTCCAGAGTGTTAAAGAAAAGCAGTGATGGAATCTTGGCGCAAGTCCTGTAACCTGAAAACTGTACATTCATAAAAGTGAGCTCCTCCACTGTCGGAAGTGTTATTTGTCCGGAGTGATGGCAGTGTTCACTCCCCTCAGATCCACACAAAGTCGGAGTCTTCCTTGCTATCACCAGGTTTGATATCCAAGGCATTGACAGGCTCACTAATCCCAGAATCTAGCTGGGAGTTCAACTCAGCTAACACGATCACACAGAGCAAGGGGAATGTGACACAGCGGCAAGGGAGTCACCTTGGTGAGTGAAGATGGAGAGGCAGCCCAAGCCATCAATCAGCTCTGGGGGGAAAGGTACCAGTAGGATCTCAGTGCCAAGCCCCATGAAGAGATCGAGACCAAAAGAGGTTGGCCATTGCTGAGAACATCCATCTTGACATCGCCATAACGACTCAGGAGCGGAAGATTGAGTGGGAAATGAAGGGGCGGTTGAGAGATAACTACCTAGAGATGTTGCAATACTGAAATGCAAAGGACACACAACCTGGTGAAACGCCCTAGCTGATACAACGGACTCGCGTTCAGACCCCCATGTTCCCTTGACACATCCTCATGTCAGCACAATGGACAAGACTATTTCAGAAGTTCAGTATCAGTATCAGCAAAGCTGTTTTATGATGATATCTGGAGACATTCCATGTTATGACACGTAGTTGCACCCAAAACATTGCAGCAATACCTTGCACCACACAGGGAATACTGGGTTTGAGTTTCATGGAGGCGGCTGGGATTTTGAAAATCGCAGACAGGATCACTATGCCACATGTCATACTCATTTTGACACATTTTATTGGATGACACATGTCTCGGATCCACGATCCAACCGAGTGGCAAGGTCCTGATGGAGCAGAAGATGAGTGTCACTCACTCAGTAACCTTTCCCCTCTCTCAAAACTGCGAGACAATTAATGAGAACCCAACTTGTTTTATTAGAGTCTATTTTATAACAGGACATCTCATTGAAATCACAAGCAGAATTTTTTTCTTCTTCAATATTGATATATAGGCTATGTTGATTTTCCCAATGTCATATCGCTTCTGTTTGTGTTTAGGTAGTCAGTTTAGTGTTTAGTTTTTCAATTATAATAAATAAATTGATACTTTTAGCTCCAGTTCAGTCTCCCCCCCTCTTCTATTTTAGGTCACAGGGTTTACAGGTGTTACATATAAATGTGTCAGGACATAAGCCACACATTCAACTTGCTCAAATAATTTTTAAATTCTAACGACTATTCAATAAACGTGTACTAAAATTATTAACGTTAGCAAAATCTATAGCATGTTATTGGTTGGCCATTACCCAAGCAAACTTTGACATCACAAACTTTTGACGGAGCTTACCACACAGCCTAGAAACACTTCTTAGGTCTTTTGTTCAGCAGCCTTACCTCCAGGGTAAATAGTTTTGTTCAGAATATGAACATATGAAATCAGCTCTTTAAAAACATGACTTTTTTGTCAAAAGGTGTTACAGCGATTCCAGGGTATACAGAAGCAGTATATCCATAAAGTTTTGAAATATTTATATTATCAATATATAATTTTTTTTTGTATGTTTTGTATTAACAGTTTTTGGTGTAATTCAGGAAAATAGATTTTAATTAGCTATTTTTGGTTTTGTTATGGAACGGGAGCCCTGTAAATAAACATAATTGCACCTACAATCAATTTGTGAGAGACTGTTAATTTTCAACCTATCAATATATTTTTATAAAGCACAAAAATACAATATTCCCCAGGCCTGATCCCCAAACGCCAGTTGCAAAGTGGCTAGGAAAAACTCCCTAGGCTGGCAGAAAGAAACCTTGAGAGGAACACGGCTTAAAGAGGGAGTCTATCCTCTGCTGGTCGGCACTAGAAGCTGATACAATAATGAGAGAAGCTGAGGGAAAATTTAGAGGTTGCTGTGTTTAGAGTTGATGCAGATCTGCTTGAGCTGCATACCTGTTGGCCTTCACCAGGGAGGGCCTGCCTGCGCCACAGCTGCCTGTGCCTATTAGTTATTAGTCAAAAAGGAATACCTGGGGAATTCTTTACTCTGATGTCACTCAAAAAGTTCTACAAAAAATAGATCACAATAGAAACAAATCATAAACCACTGGGGAGACCTTTGCTTACAACACTTGTCTGTGTAAGGTAGGCTATAAACTTTATCAAGACCTTGTTCCAACCACAAACCACAGTTAAATCCCACAACGTCTCATATGCAAAATATAATCATTTAATATACAGATTTTCAGAGCAAAAAAGCAGAAGCTGCAACGTGATTTATAGCCAAGCAGCTATTTAGCCTTCCCAACATTTCCCCAAATGGCTCATTGTGGATTTTCATACTTATAGCAAATAAAGAAAGACACACACTTTTAAATCATTAATTTATTTGTTCATTTTACATTGCAATTAAAATGCCTGTTGAAGTGTGGATGATGAGGCAAGCTAGACTAGATCAAGCCTCTGAAAACAAAGGACACTGATGCTCCAAGAGCCAAACCTAAAGAAAGGAAAAAAGCCATAATGGCTCCTGCTGTCTCCGCTTCATGTGCAGCCACTTTTCTGAAGAAAAAAATAGTTGAAAATAAATGTTGGGCCAGTGACAGTGAAATTCTGAATATTTATCGTATTATAGAAATACATACAATATAATTATATCTTGAATTTTAGCTTTTACTTATAAGTGACTACTGAAGCATAAACTGAAGCATAATATGTAAGAATAGCTGCATTTCAACTTAAGCCCCAGGCGTAAAAACGTAATACTTATTTTCATGGCTTACTTTCTATGGGTGTATAGAACTTCCAAACTTTGCTTTGTTTTCTCAACCAAAGCAAAAAAAGAAAGTTTATGTCCCAAGAAGTAATTGGTGTATATTTGTTTAATACAATTGGTGTATTTGGAATTGTCATTTCTCTAATCCTTTCTAGCCCAGAAAACAAGGTGGCCCAGATAAGTACATTGGAACAAAATTTCAAACATGAAAAAATAAAATATATTGGGTATCGATTGGAGGTCCTTACCTGGGCCCGAAGCACATACAGAGACTGGCCAGATATCCATTTGAGAAGGCAAAGAAGAACATGAAGATGATGAACCAAGCATCGTGCTCAAAGATTACAGGTAGATTGTACCTGGGCTTGACATTGCATAGCATAAAGAGGGGCACAAAGACTATGCGTGACACCAACAAGATAGGCAGAAGTACGCTGTCCTTCCCAGGCTAGGGACAAAAAATGTTGGAGAATCAAAGACAAAGCACACTCCGCTTACTTTTATAATTACGTTAATAAAATAGTAAAACCATACTGGTATAGGAAAACACAATATTTGTACTTAAACACAATTTCACCAAATTCAAATTGTGTCATGAAAATTTATCTGGCATAACTTTTCAGCACTTTGAGTAAAAAAATAAATGGTTAAAATGTTTTAATAAAAAATGTAACTAGATTTGTTTCAATAAGATTAGCAAGTTCTCTAAGATGCTCGGAACAATCTACCTGCCGAGTTTCTAATAAAACCGCACATAGTGTACCTAAGAGATCTGATGCTGTTTAAAAGGCAAAGGGTGGTCACAACAAATATGCCCTTCCATTTTATTTAATTTTTGTCCTTTATTGTCTTTATTTTATATTTAGAAACTTAATGTAATTTTTTTTGAAAGCATCTTCACTTTCCAGAATTTTATTTTAGACTTTTGAACAATACTGTTGATTTGACTAATGACTAATTAATTTATTGCTATGGTGTGTTTAGCATGGTATTGAGACAATTGCAGACTCACCCACATGCACACTGCAGTTAGACTTCTCCCAGCCCAGTCCATCAGGTTGAAAAGCAGGAAGCATGATACTGGGATGAAATATGTATCTGAGAAGATTAGAAAACAATGCTAGAGTGGCTTAATCTTAAAATTTCACAGGACATTCATTTGCTGATTGTGCGTGAGAGAACAGTAACAACTCATAATTTACTTCTAGTTCAAGAAATTATATTTTCCCCATGTGGGATTTTAAAAATCACACATAAAAAGTCTATGTTTAAACCAGGCTTAGATGACGCTTTAATTTACGGGTTCGTCTATATTTTTTAAAAATTTTACAAAAATTAACGTTTTAAATCTATTTAGTTATTAATAAGTTAATCATGCTAACAAGTCATTGCAGCAGTGTCAATAGATCACAAATGTCTTTCCTGTGTGGTGACTCAAAAAGCTTGTGTAGTTTAATTCCAAGGCATGTAAGATATGGCAACATAGTAGTTATGAGTAAACAACATTAATGATCAACTCAATGTTACCTGTGAGAGATAACCCGTAAAAAACAAAACGTAAAATGTTATCTTAGCTTGTGATAAACAGGCATTTTATTGCCTATTCCCTATTGAGAATCCTTAAAATGTATTGGGATTTTTTCTTGGACCGTGTTGAAGCTGTGTTCGAACAATACTCTAATTGAATATCTCAAAATGACTTCCTGCAAAAATGTTTTGAATGGACTTCCTGTACAATTCAACATATCCCATAAAGTTTCCCATATAATTAAACATGCTAATTTGAGATATATTTGAATCGTTCCATTTCAAGATATCTGTAATAAATTAGAATTAAATTTGAAATATCTGAAATGCAAGTCAAAGATATCTCAAATGAACTTAAAGTTTAACAAGCGTCATACTTCCCACACCGCTTCAAAGTAGCCTTTTAAACAAATTACTTTAAAGTTTTGGCTGGTCTGGGGTAAAAGTATTCTTTTTCTATAATGTGCAATGAGAGTCATCTGTCCTTGTTTGGTGGGAATTGGCTTCTCAATTGATTGATACTATTGATATATATATATGATTTATAACTTCGTAACTGAAGTTATGTTCATAACTGAACCTAGCTTTATGCTTGAAAAGCACATGGCTTCCCATTGATGTTGAAAATATTTTATGACTAATAGAAGACTAGAAATGAAGCCAATGTCTTTCATGTATCTTGTATTTTCCATTTTAGTTGCGCTGTCGTATAATATGGCAGAATAGGAACTAAGGTGAGCATGCTGATGAAATACATGCAGTCTCCAAAATGTGTTGCTGCAATCGCAGCAGCCATTGTTTAATTGGACATTAATGAGTGAGCAAATGGGCACATGATCACTAACACCGGATAATTGTGGTCCGACAAATCCCAGTTTCTGTTGTGTCATCCAACACCTTGTATAATCGATTCCCCAAAGATTTTAGGCAGTTTTGGTGGTAAAGAGGGGTCTGATCTGGTACTAGCGGGGTATCCTTAATAAACTGCCAGCTGAATGTAGCTACTGTTTTAATACATATGTGGATTTGCATAAAGACACACAAATACAATACACACCCCAGGTACTTCCATTTGCTATTGTCGACTTCACATCCACGGTTACTGCAGGGAAAGTGCCAATGGTAGTAGTGAAAGCTAAGCACACAGAGAGTGCCATCACCCATATCTGCAGCAACCAGAAAAGATGAAAAATAACTACAGAGCTGGTGATTTTTTATAAGCACTGAGACTTTTGTACACTTTATTTCACCCTTTCTTACGAAATGTGAAAATGCTTTTCAATACAACAAAAACATTATGGGCTATGACTGTTAGAACATCATGTCTCAAGCTAAGAGGCTGGCTTTGCTGACATATACCTTTTTGAAGATAGAAAACATGGACATGGTTGGTTTTGCCTCCTCATCGGTGAGATCGCGCTCAGTGTTGTTTTCTGTGGCAACAAGATAAGGCACTGTTACCTGTTAGCGGAAAATATCTATTCACTTTTTTTTCTCTTTTCTAATCTTTCTTCTATCTGTTTTAATATATTTTAAATACTACATGCATAAAAGGACAAGTATATGATTGCTATAAAAAGAGGGACCTACTCAGAACACAATTCCTTCATCGCTTCATCGACCACTATGATGTCACAACCCTTACATGTTCCCCCAGAGAATGTGAATGAAAAGGAAAATATGTCTCCATATCTTAACAACCAAAACATGAAAGTTACAGTTTATCCATGAACATTAAAATGGCTGTAGCTTAAGATATAAGCCACTGCAAATAGAGAATACATACTGAAGCCCATTCATGGTGTCATGTCTCGTCCGGATCAGCAATTGATTGGCAATGCTACGCCTCGCCAGAGTATTGACAATTGCAAATTGGGATTTTCACGTGTTTTATTTCTTGGTAATATTTCACAGGTATTCGCGTTTTATCTTATCAGTATTTATACTCAGTTTGTCACATAGTCAGCATGGGGTCTTGCCTGATTTTATGTTTGCGTTTAGTCCTATATGATTTACTCTTGTTTTTGACCCCTTTACTTGTTTACTTGCCGTGCTTAGGATTTCCTATATTGCCCCGTTTGCTGGTATTGACCCTCACCTAATATTTTAAAACAATTTGTATGTCCCCTTTAGTTACGTGTTGCACCTTGTGTAACTCTGCACTTTGGTCCTATCTCCATGTGTTACACATGTAATGTCCAATAACTTTTTTTTGCACTGCTCATAGTATGCCCTTAATATAATATATCCAACAGAAAGATTTAAAAAAGTGAGGTGACATTTGGTGTGTTACAATTATTCCATAAATAATAATGATAGTTATGGGTTATCCTTTTAAAAGACTTAATTTACTTCATGAATTCTTGATGAAGTGCAGCAGTAAGCAACACAACATATTAAATAAAATGAAACATAATGACACTACAGAACTCACAAGACACTATTGGCCATATTGGTAAATATATGTTCAGTGTCAATATCTAACAATAGTTGTGATTTCTTAATTGATTTTGAATATATTAACCAATACTTCTAAAAAATAGTGGTAGAATGGAGCTCCTTGCTCTCAAAATCCATCATTCATGGTGCAATATCGATGGGATTTAAAATTGATCATAAATGTTGTACCAAACAATTGGTTTCCAAAAGCTAGTTTGGACAGACGAGTTACTAGATATACAAAATAATTGATCAGTATGTGATGAAATGCCATTTCCTGTACTAGAATTGCATTCATTTGTTTGTAAAAATGTGCTATAACAAATAAAGTTGTGCAACAACAAAAAAAAAAAAGCAATTAACTTGGTAATCATTTCATAAACTGGTATATCTGCAATTTACCAAAAACACGATACTGCCAGAAACCAGCTGCCTTACTTTTTTGTAGAAGATCCATCTTGTTCTCTTCGATGGCAGGCTTAGACTTATTGTTCACCTGGTAATACCGGTAAAACTCCTTAAAGAGATAAATCAGAACACATCTGTTGATCATTAAAAGCTCAAGCAATTTTTACCATTTTCCATATTCCATGATAATCTTTTTGTACTTGGAAAGACAAGTTCTCTTCATTGAGATTCAGGAGAGAGAGCTTCAGTTCTCACCATTTTGGGCAAGGATATGTAGGATACAATGGCCAGAAGGATGACCAAACAGGCTGTGATAAAGTACCCAAAGGCACTATCCTGCAGTTCTGAGCCACCTGGGAAGGACAGCAGCACAAGGGTTCCGAAGATAAAGAATTAATTTGAGTGTTAGTAAGTCCTGCTTTATTTTAAGCACAAAATCTCAAAAATTACAGATGTGACCTCACTTCAGTTTACATATCTAAAGGAAGACCTTGTATCTTTGGCAGAAAGACGTACTGGGGAAGTTTCTAAAGCAAAGTGACCTTTAACGCATATTTATTACTGTTATATTTCAAGAACCATTTGACAGGTTTAGCTGAAATTAGATAGAAATTTAAACATTGAAAAAAAATATTTCATATAATGAGGATTTCAGTTTGACCGGGAAGCTTTGACCGGCTTCTAATTCCACCAGAATTTTCTTTCGCTTAGGTTTGCATTCGTCATTGTCACAGAGTTGGCAACATTTGTAGGCTATTCTCTTCTTAAGATAACATGACATATTTGACAGCGCGCTCCCAAGTGGCGCTCCACAAGGCTATCCTTAAATACTTATTTCCGAAGTCCAAAACTCTTTCATAATGTCGCCTGGTCTATTCAAATATCCTGGACCCAGGATGAGAGTATAGATAAACTTTAAAATGACACGATATTTAAATGATAAAAAATACATTTCTCTTCATGCAATAGCACATTACCATTTGGTGTGGAGCAAATAAGCGCAGTGTTCAATCTGAGACACTTACTTGCGAGGGCGCAAATCATGGAAAAAGCAGCAAAGGTACCAGCGAGACCTTGCCCACTCATTATGGGTGTGGTGTAAGATGCAGGGAACAGCCCTGCCATGCCGAAGAGACTGCCTTGCAGAATGGCTCCAAATGCTGTGAAAGGATTGCCCACAGAAAATCATATCATAAATTTCCCTGTCCCACCTTAAAATGTAAATTCAGATGTGCATCCTATTATTTATTTAGGGTTACTGCATACAGGGTTAGAGCAATGAGAGGGGAACTCACAGTTGATAGAAACAATCTTGACCATAGTGAGTATGAAGAATGGGAGGGGTGCGAGCTCCACCTTGACTATTATAGCAGTGAGTAAAAACACAGCTAAGATGAATCCCAGGCTGCCTATTATCCGTACCTTCTGGGAAACCCTGATGGCAGAGAAAAGAAATGGCCCAGACCCTGCTTAAAGAGATTAAAATGATTGGCTTAGCAGATGAGGAAACAGACTAAACTGAATTAACAGTGAGCATGTAATCAACACAAAAACCTGTACAGTGCAATTTGAGATACCCCTTCAACTCAACATATTTGCCCCAGATTATCCCTTTTTGCAACACATTTTGTTTTCCGACCACCAGGCCTGCATAACCTAATCATATAATTGTTACAAAACATTTATTTGATCATATTAAAGTACAGTAACCAGCCTTTAATATCAAGATTTCCATTGTTGGACATTATGCAACTTGAACCTATAAAACTAAACAGATCCAAGACATTATGACTGCACTGGGATAGTCCTTATGATTCCTGATAGTATTCAAAAAGACGAAGTCCCAGCAGTCATTTGAGTTGTCGGATACCATTAGCAATGGGTAGCATTTCTAATTGACCTCATTGACCAACTTGGGAAATCTTGAGTTGGACAATCTTTCTAAACAAGATCCTATTTTCTTTGAAAGAAAGCCTTCAAAATAGGTTTGAAAATACAATTTTCCACGTATTCCAAACCTATTACAAATCAAAATGAGGCCACTTTGACATTAAGAGACCCTTCCAAAAAAACCACATTAGGTTTATAGGTAGATAGCTTCTCTCTGAGAAAGCAATTCAGTTTATTTGTTGGTTTTGAGCATTTTGTATTACGTCATATCAAAATATTTTAGTAATAAAAAATACAATTATTGTCTGCTTGCAAGCATACCGCTGGTGGATAAAGGAGTTGAGGCAGGTGAACACCAGCAGAGGTACCATGGCACACAGTGTCATCAGATTGTTGAATTTTGACCCCACCAAGCTGGGGGTTTCCCTGTCCAGTACAGTTCCATTACTTGTAAGGCTGGAGTTGATCTCCATCAGGCGATCTTTCAAACGGCTGTTAAAATACTGGAGACAAAAAAATGTATCAAGTCTTGGAACAGCTGCTATACCTCTGGAACCAGGCAAATCAGACCTTTGTTACAAGGCTAACATTATTCTCCTGTCTGTCACTGATTAATTACAAAGAAATTTCTCCTCCTGATTTATATTCTGCAAATACAAGTATGTCATAGAACTGATCTGTTTCTCACCTGTTTCAGTGTTTTGTCACTTGTGTGTATGTTAGTTAGCCCCTTGTTGACTGTTCATGGTACTCGTGTGTATGTCAATTGGTGTCCGTTGTCTGTCTATTGTTGAGTATTTATACCTGTGTTCTCTGTCAGTTCACCTTATTTAGCAGACTTACCTGTGGTTGTCCCTGTGCACCTTGATGCCCTAGTTTGTAGTTTTCCCAGTATCTCCCAGTTTTTGACTTCTACCCGTTTCTGACCCTGTAATTGCATGCCGACTCTGTACCTTTTTGAATTCTGCCTTTCTTGACCTTGAACCTTGGTACTGTCTGTATTTAGCCCTGTATTAACTGACCTCTGCCTGCCCCTAACCTGTCTTTTGCCTGTTCCCCTGGATTTGAGAATACATCTTTGGTATTCCAAAGTGTCTGCATCTGGCTCAGCTCCTGAGTCATGATAACAGACAATATTTCTTGTAGCTCATACCATTGTTGCTGTCATAAAGAAGTTCCATGGTAGGAGAGTTCCTAATCCAAGCATGAAGAATATCAGCCACACAGCATTGCACCTGGGACAAAATGAACAACTTGTTTATAAAGATGAAACCAGCAAAAACTATTTTTTTTTGATAACTCCCTCCTTTATGTAATACTAAAACTTATGACTCACTTGTCTTGGGGAGGGTTAAGGGAAGTCATTTTTAAGATGGTAGTATTATCCCTTTTTAATACCTGCACAGATCCTGAAAGAGAGGAAGTTTTTAGTTTGCATAAATGATATAGTTGATATAGCTGTGCCTAAAATCCACTATCAGTACAGAACTGAAATTTTTTTATGTCTATGCAACTAATCTAAAATGCAAGGCATTAATAAAAGGGCACAACTGCACGGAACATAGGTCATGAACCATACGTAAAAACTATATCATTATAAAGTAGATCCCCGTTAAAAAGTATTATAACATTCAATGTAATAACATTTACAAAGCAGCAAAACTGCAATAAGTCTAATAATAATACTGTAAGTAATAAAGTTACAATACATTTCAGATGTAGGAGTGTAGTTATGAAAGCGAGAGGAGTTTATTTAAATGTAAACTAATCTGGTATGTTTTCCAAGCTTGTGCCACACTCAACATAAATTGGAAATTATTAGGCTAAAGCACAGTTTGCACCGTTTCAGCTACGGATGATGTCGGTCCACCAATGGAAGGGACAACATCAGCTTGGTTACTGAGGACATTGTGAAATTTATTACATTAATCATGTCAAATATACATAATGAAGAGAAAATACTTGGCATTCCTGACCAGTAAGTGCACCCTGAATCATGACCTCCACTAACAGATCATGATCTGACAATAAAAGGAAAAAAACATTTAACTAACACAAAGCAAGAACATTTTGGCACCTATTACCATCAGTGGAACCACACTCAGGTTCACAACGAGGTCTAACTTTACTTTCCATCAACCCTAGGATTCAAGGCATGACTCGTGCCGTTTTTGTCTAAAATATTGGAGAAAGTAGTAGCCTAGGAATTTCTAAACTCATATAATTATAATAAAAACATTTAAATTAGGTTTTCGAAGGCAACACTTGTTAAGTTTTCTAATGCATCTGATAATAACTTTGCGTCTGTTCTAGTACTGCTTGATTTCATTGCTGCATTTGATGCTATAGATCACCATATCCTCTTGAAAAGATTGATACCCACATTGGCATAAAAGAGAAATATTGTCAACATTTTTTAGGTGATTGGGATCAATCAATCAATTCAATCAATTTTATTTTTATACAGCGCTTTTCACATGTTGCCATGTCACAAAGACGCTTTACA
>JAOVYW010025543.1:18250-28546 GCA_025775045.1 Hiodon tergisus | reverse complement strand
ACACACACACACACACACACACACTATATAATTTATTATTAAATTCATAATAATGTTGGTACTTAAAGTGACACACATGAATCTATATACACAACTACATATTATGTACACTGGTTGTCCCTCTGGAGGCTACATATCTTGAAGCTAATGCTGCACATCAAATCTTTTCTCCTAGAATGTCCTGTCTCTGTCTCTCCATCTCTTTCTCCCCTCGGGTCCAGGCTGTAGCACAGAACTGTGCCGTTTCCCACGTTGAAATCCTGACAGGAATGTCGTCAGCCCCTCGGGGGAATCTGTTGGCACTGTTTCCTCAGACACATAAACACACACACACACACACACACACACACACACCCCCACCCTCTTCCACAGTCCTCATGTACCAACCACTCAACCCCCATTATCACTGAGCTTGATAAACAGAGCTGCTCACTTTTGCTCTCTACTGTCTGTGCTTCTGTCTACACTCTGGGAAAGCCCCCACTGACTGAAAACTGGACCAGCAGTGGGAGACCCTAGCAGACACAGTGGCAAGAATGTTACTCTGCAGTCTTACTGCAGCGTGGCCATATGGCTTTCTGAACAGCTCTCTCCATTTACTAACACAGCTATGTAGCTGTGTGTGGAGAGTAAATCTGCCATTAGGAACCATTTAAAAACGTTTTATTGTAGAAACTACTTACTCCTTGTAAAACTGTTGCTTGCTGAGTTCTATTGAAAAAAAATGGCTGTTTGCTCAAACACTCGTTTGGCAGTTGCCGTGTTTGGCCGGATTTAGGACCTTGTGTAAAGAATGGCGAGGTTTTGGCAGACGCGACACCATGCTGCCCATGACGTCGTCAGGGTTTCTCTTTCGCCAGCACTGTGTAGCAGTCATCCGCGGCGGTGTGGGGGATTGGACCGCTTGCAGCCTGCAGGTGGTGTGGTTTAGGTCCCGGTGTGTCACGGCGGCGCGCTTGTTGGGGGGTGGGGGGTTCTGGGCTACGACACTGTCAGGTTCCTGCACTGCTCTGGAAGCATGTGTCCGTCATTGGACCCAAACTTCTCTGGGCCAAGGGAAGTGACCAATCCACCATGGACTCCTTTGATTATTCTGCTGTCTTAGTGAGGAGGGTGGGGCTGCCGAGACTAGCACTTAGCACACACACTCCACTGGGCGCCTAGCCAATATAGTGTCTGTAATCCTGCGTCTTAGCCTGGCTCTTTCGTTTATTGACAAGTTGCTGTTGTTCCCCTGCAGTGTTTGTGTGGGGTGTGGGGTGGGGGGGCTTCGTGTAGTATTAGTTTGCGTTTTGGTTTTGTTAATTTAGTTTATTTGTTCTTTTTCAATTCAAAAGCTTCCTATGAGGCCTGGTGTGTTTTGAAGTAGGCCTGCTCATTGACTGTTCATAAACGGGCCAGACAGGCCTGGTCATTCATTCCGCAGTAGAGAGGAGGACACTGGCTGTCATTCAGCCTTTTCTGGCTGGAGCGCAGCATTGCTGTCCCTACGGTGTCTTTTATACCGCTTTCTGTTGTGTGCGTTTCCACATTGTATATCTCCAACATAGCTGAGCTTGAATACTTCTCTTCATCTGTCTGTTTCTTATACATATATTAAACCTACCTCTTTCGAGTCCTCATTCATTTTCAGTTGTAAAACCTGCTGTGCGCATTGTGAGTGCGGTGGTAATAATGAGCCTTTGATTAACTAAAAGGACAGTGCTTTATTGAGTTTTCCTGTGCCTTTGTGACTTTCGACTCGGTGCCCAGGCAATCCTTTTGCCCCTTTTTCTTGGGACAGGCCAAGGATTGGCAAGCTGCGGAATCAATTGGTTGTTTTGCGCTAATGGCCAGCTGGTGTGGCATCGCCGTGGAAGCAGGATGAGCAGTGCCGATGTTGGTCTTCCTCCCTTCCTCCCAAAGGCCCTAATGATGTGTAAATAATAGGTATACATGCATAATTAAAGAGAGACGGAGCTGGGGAGAGAGGCGGAGGGGGAAGGAAATCTTATGTCATAAAGAGGTTATTCCACTTGTATGCAAATTAATTTTGCATAGCTGCCGCTTCCTGGGCAAACCACAGAGGCTATTTTTGACTCTGGGGAAGGGAGACGGAAGTGAAGGGGGACTGAGACCACGCCCTGTGGACTTGGGGGATGGGATGGGAGATGGAAGTGCAGGGGGACTGAGACCACGCCCTGTGGACTTGGGGGATGGGATGGGAGACGGAAGTGCAGGGGGACTGAGACCACGCCCTGTGGACTTGGGGGATGGGATGGGAAGGGAGATGGAAGTGCAGGGGGACTGAGACCACGCCCTGTGGACTTGAGGGGGATGGGCAATAAGGTGGACTTTCAGGTGGGCGCAGTGCAGCACGGCTGGCAGCTGCCGCGAACACTGGGAGAGTCGGACATGCCAGACCGCCCGTCCACCATCTGGAGCCTGACACGCCACTGTAGCTCCACTAGGTCCGCCACACGGAGGGTACAGATTTTCGCAGAATAGCAATTACTGCTTCCTTTCATTGCTGCGCCGCTTGTCCCTGGTTGTTATTCCCAGCCGCGGCTGTAGCGTTGCCCTAACATTTTCCTTCGGCGTAGGGCTGTCGACAGTGGTGTGGTACAGCACTCAGGGTTTTTTGCTGCTCACACAGTCAATATTTGCTTTGGATAAATGTCTGGCGTTTGGCATAGGAACAGACAAAAATAAGTGTGTGTGTGTTTGTGTGTCTGTCTGTCTGTCTCTTGCTCGTTCTCAGGGTCAAACTCCCTTTTGGTTTCCAGGGCAGTTTTTCCTTTTATCTGCCCTTTACCATGAGAATGGCAGCCCGGTCTTTTAGCACCCGCTAATCTTGAAATGGAAAACCCGTTCTCAATTTCATAATAAAAAGAAAGAAAAATGGTTTCATTGCAGCACTTAGTGTTGAGTGGTGGGGGTCAAGGTTTTGACTCTGCCATCCTCTTTTTGAATCTCCTCGATGCCTCTCCCTTTATTGGTTTCATATCATGGCACGGGGCTGGAGTCAACGTGATGGAAATAATGGCAGCGTACGGGCCTCCCAGGTGCCAGCCCACCCAGCGGGATATTATCAGGAGATCACCTGTAGCCCCATCTCCCTCCCCACATTGTCCAGAGGCTTCCGTCGCACTCCCAACATCTCTCGGGGGGTCTGTAGGAAGGGACGAGAGTCGAGCTAAATGTGGGCCGGACGCGTGTGCTACTACAAGGGATGTGCCATTCTGCTGAACAGCCAGCGTGAGGGGTTGGGCAGGGGTACCCGGTGCGGCTGTCTGATCCACCTGTTGCTGATTATATGCAGAGTTGTGTGTTTTAATGAAGCCCTTGTCTGGATGGCTGTGTGCAGCGCCGTATTTCCTTTTGGAAACCTGGATTCCGCAATTCCTGACGCATCTTAGGGCCCTACTCCACCAATTTCAACATTATAAGTAAATGTTATGCTAATTACGTTGGAGGTGTTTTCAACTCATATGTGGGCTTAATTAACCACAGAAAGAGATTGTTCCTTTACCTGAGGAGTGAATTTGAGAGAATTCAAAGAATCCGTCGCCAACCTGTGGAGGCAGCAGCATGCAGGACACGGAGCCCTTTTCTGAATAGTTTCGCACTTCGCTCGTCATTGCTTTCTGTTCGCTTTCAGATATTTTGACATCAGCGTTGATGCTAACATTGGTGCAGTTGAGGTTATTGGCCTCTAGTGTAGCTAGAAGCTGCAAGGTCATGGGAGGAGTTAGAATGCAGTTCAACAAAGAATGGGATTTACCTTCCTATGGTGGTCCAGGAGAGTGTTCCAGTCCCCCTTTATGTGAGCTTCAGGCAGCTCCCTTCTGCTCTGTGGCAACAGATTTAGTCATTTCTCACGTATAGGAAAAATCTTATTTCTCTAGGCTATGCTGCCACCCCACTCCTCCAAGCCCTAGTGTGATTAGCATAGAATCTTCAAGCTATGTTCACATCGAAATGCAACGCACTCGGAGTGAAATTTTGCATCATTGTGAATCATTTAATTTTGGCACGGCCAACCCTCCGTAACTTGGCACCCCATGTTAATAATGAACAGTACCCCCTGGTTCTTGTTGAACAAGCTGTGTCACTGCACAACCACCCCAGCCATCAAGGCCATGGATAACACGACAGAAGTGTAAAAGTGACTGTGCTAAGCAACATGTCGTGGTTACCCCTCCCCCACCAAACTGTTCATGGTGCTAGGGGAAACCAACATGCTGAAACGGCCAAGCACTCAAGAGAGACCCAATAAAAAGTTGGGGCTTGGAGCGCAACCGCGGTGCTTTTGCAGTTACTCATCAGAACTGGACTATATAACCGTAATAACGACCACAGAAATAACATGAACCCAGTGACTGAAGACAAAGCATATTCATCTGATCAACTTTTCTATGTGTAGGCACGAGTGAGCCTGCGGCCAGCATCTGCGGCTGAGATTTTCCTTCTCTGCTTTACAAGATATTTATAGTGTTAACGGGGGCTGTTTGTGCAGTGAGTGGAAGTAACGAGCAACAAACTGTGTGCCCGCGGTGGAAACGGGAATTGAGCTTGATGCTGTGAGGATTTGTAAAAGTCAGAATGATCAGACGGGAGAGGATAATCCCCTTCGTAATGAGACCTCATGAGAACATAGATGGGCTGAGATGGGGATGGCAATTCGATGGAAGAGTAAACTGCTACGTGAGTGACTGTCGCACTGTGTCAGTGTAACTGGTCATTAGGGCGACATGAGCTACAAAATGGCCTTGCTAACTAATACAGTGGTCTGTGAGTCCATATGAATTCCTCACAGAGCCTAGTTGGCTGTGTGAGTCGAGCTGTGGAAATTGGGAGAGCAGTGTTTGGGGTCTGGCTTTCTCTTCCTCTATATTCTTGTGGCTCCCTCCTTGTCTATGACTTGCTCCCCCTTTCTTTCCCCCCTCTCCCCCTTTCCCCTCAGCATGTCGATTCAGGGAAATCTGGGAATGTGGCTAAATACCAGCTGATCCCAAAAGCCACAGACAGGCTGGACCACAGTGGATAGAAAAGTGAAGGGGGGGTGTGTGCAAGTTAAAGTGAGAGGAAGGGCTTAAATGTCTTCAGCGTTCAGTCGCTGCGCGACATCGCTGTTCCGGAGGCTGTCCTTTCCTCCTCTCGCTAATCCGCTCTTTTCTCACAATGTCCTACTCCCGGTTGGCTCTCGCGCCTGATTTCTCTCTTCCTCCATCGGTGCGTGAAGAGGTCCGGTAACAGCCGTGGCTCTGAGCTGTGGGAAGGGGAGGAGCGGGTGGAGGGAGGTGGAGTCGCGCACCGCTGGAGCCGGTCTACAGGGAAGGGAGTGCGGCGAGCGGAGCAGTGTGTTTCTCATTTCCAACGGCTCCCTGCCACTCCGTTCCCCTCTCCCTCTGCCCACCCCCGTGGTGCCATTGAAGGGCCAGGATCACGCAAGGACAGGGGCACCGTCCTCGAGTGTCCTGCGCCTGACCTTGACCCTCCCCGGTGCCGAATTCCTTCTGTCTACAGTGTCCAACTGAACCCAAAGCTCTTTGTTGGGCTCTGAGTGTGTTCGCAGTATGCATTACTCTGGTTAGTGGACTGTAGTGGTAACTGTATACGATTAGGGTAGACAATTAGAAAAATTTCAACTAGTTTCAGCAAATCCAGCGGATATTACGCAAGTCGGTCCGCAGTTTCAGAATCGGCAGTCTGTTCTGCTCTAGCTACTGTAGTTTCAGTATGTATCCCTGTTTAAGTGGTTTTTTTTTAATTTGATTTAAAAAAAAAAATTTCCCCTCAGCCCTCTCACTGTTATGTATTGGACTTGACGGCACCGGTTGGGAGGAAGCGTTCCATTTTTCTGTGTCATCAATTTCAAAATCTCCTTAAATCTAGGCTAAGAGTACGTGGTGGGAATTTGCCTCAGTTTACATTTACATTAAAAACTTTGTGTGCATACGCGTTCTATTGACAAGTCTTACTTTTATTAGCTTCTATATAAAAAAATATATATAAAAATTATTTCCAAAGTTATATCATTCGGATGAGTACAATATGTTCTGCTTGTATGTAAATTGTAGTTGGTACCCTCTTCAACCTCAACTATCAAAAAAAAAAAATATATTACTAATGTCACAAATAATATCTTATTGGAAAGAAGACACCTTGCTCTCGGAAAAAATTAAACGCACCAAAAGGTTTACGTTGAATCTAAACAATTCTCTATGATATCCTTTCACCCTCATTTTTGGATATGTCAAGGCACAACTGTCTGCTACGTGATGAGTGTATTCGTTTTAAGCTAGCTGTTCGCAGAAGATGAAGAAAAGAGGGAGAGGCGATTTTCTGTGCCACTGGGTCAGATAGAACACTGCTGCTCAGAAGAACACGCTCTGTGAACGTTCAATTCAGTTTGGATTGCTGTTGCCTCACGCTAGAGTTCTGGAATTATTTGGCAGTTTGTCGGCTGAGACAAAGTCCATCAGTACCAAAGTCGATAGCTTTCCATTGTCCACCCTAATACTATGGTATAAATTGTCACATTTTTAGAACCACAACTGTGATTAGAGTTACCATGGTTCACCAAAGTGTACTTTGTTTTCTGCTTTCGACTGCGCTGGGTTCAGCACAGTGACCAGACAATGTTGCGTTAAGAGTGTTGTATAGTAAACTCATGTAAATGAGTGGCCACTTTTCCTCCTCAAAACTAAGTATCTGGAAGTTATCCTTCATATTTTATGTTACTCTTTTTGTGTAAAGCTAATTCAGTCATTAAATATATTAATATTTTATTAAATATAACCTGTGCAGTACAGATGATCCGTTCAGATAGAGGCGATCTGAAAACTCTCACAGCCAGATACAACTTTTTATTTTATGTTACATACAGCAGTGCCAAGTTTCTCTACTGAAATGTTGCAATACAATACAGTACAGTAGTCTTGGGCACAAATGAGATTTTTCCATATGCCAGTGGGTTGTGATTTACAATGTATGACATTGGGCTATTAAGTACTATAAGCATCTACTGCTTGCTCCCCTACTGTCACATCTAAATCTACTTTGTGTAGTAGAGTTTTGTACCAAAAAAGGAACTACTGAAATGAACATTAAACTTTCGGTTTAAGTGTATCACACAGTATTTAAGTAGCCATTTAAAAAAAAAAATGATTTCTACTGTCATAATGTAGACTTTTGTCATCCCTTACACACATACACACACACACACACACCTGTAATCATACAAAAGGGCTTTGAGTCGAGTCGACTTTAGTTGCACCGAAACATGTTCCGTTCTGCTATTATGTGCCAGGTAATTCCTTAACTAGTAGGCAGGGAGTTGAGATTACACATTCTGTCCTTCAGTGGGTAGCTATCTTTCAGGGGCAGTGAAGTTTCAATTCTCACTTCCATTATGCCTTCTCCTTTCCCGTAGTACTGCCAGAGTACAGTGGCTCCCTGTTGGGGGAGAAGTTAATAAAAGCAAACCCTTTGTCAAAGAGCTGGCCATCTGCACTGGCCCGTTTTGTGTCATTTTTGCTGTAAAAGCTCTCAATCGGAACGTTCACCACGTGACAGGACACGTTGCTGTGAATCTTAGTGGATTGTTCTAGATCAGTTCCTGTTTTAGCACACCTCGTTTGGGGTATTGTGTGTTTGAATGGGCTTTTATCTTTGGAGTGAATTGCAATTGGAAGTCAAGCCATTCCAAAAAGCAAACTTTCCATCAAGTAGATTTTAGGGAAGGGAAAAATCAAAATGAATATTTGTGCAGTACCTTTGTGTTCATGAAAGCCGTTTAAAAGTAAGTCCCCCCTCCTCCCTGACACTGCCACCAGGCCCATTCTCTAGCCGGTGCAACCTGGCACCACCATCCGTGGCAGGGCACACAAACGCACATTTGTCTCAATTACAGGTTTGCTACTCCCCAAGGGCTGACTGCGCTATTGGACCTGTAGTTAGACCTGAATCGGAAGGCTGCCGGTTCTGTTCCAACCGAGGTTTTTTTTTCTTAAGAATAGTGCTTTCTCTCAATTGCCTCATTAAACATTCAAGTGTAGAAATGGATTAAGTGTAACGTTGTAAACCATTTAAGTTGTGAAGATGAGGAACTGGGATAGACTACTTTAATGTCTACCTTCTCTTAGTAGCTGATTGATGGAATGAGACGAGGACAAAGCCAACTGCAAAGTTACTAATGCTGTTAGAGTTACAGCCATGTCTGACATAGTGAATTGTGTTGGATTGGACTGCTGTTGAAACCATAGTAATAACTGAACTTGGGTTGGTGTGGTGCATTGTGGGTTGATAACTGGCCTCCTTTCCCCTCCCAGTCTCCCTGTCTCCAGCCTAGGAGCTTCCTGGGGGAAAAACTTACTGCAGCATAATTAAATGACCGCATTATTCTCATTATTGTGTTGGTATCACTTATCAAGGGCACATGACCGCTCCGTGGCCCATTTGAAAGCCAGGCCCTACAATGAGGCGCTTAGATGGGAACAACAGGAGGAAAGGGATCTGTGGGAGTGTGTGGGAGTGCAGGAGAGGTGCTCCCTGTGTTGGTTTAACGGCCTTTCTCTCAATGGCGGCATTGAGGAGAGGGGGGGAAACTGCCCAGGACAGTACTGTACTGTCTGTTTCATGGCCCCTCCTCCTCTTGACTCTGCTAATGGTGTGGGGTTTGGCCATTGTTTGTGTTTGAGAAAGAGGGAGGGAAAGCACTGCACCTCTGTTTGTGCCGTTGGCCATGTTTGTCTTTAGACGGGGAGAATGTCTGTGGGATTGGCCACAGTTTTTGGTTCTCGCTCAGTGTGTGCGTGTGTGTCTTTATGAGTGCTCATGTGAGTCCCTGCCTGTCTTAAAGTTGGGGTGTCATGTTAACCCGAAAACTGAAAAAAAAACTCACAATATCAAATCGATCAATTAAAAAAATCGATATTTAGAGTTATTTCGGTTTTACCAACAATACAAAATAAGACACCTCTATATTATATGGCAACACCAGATGACGGTCAAAAGTCAAACTAAAATTAAAATGCGTTAGAAAAAAATAAGTGTGTATATATGAGTACCCAGGTACAGAAAAATATAAACTTTCAAATGAAAACAAATACAAGTTCATGTACAGTAAGTTACTTATGTCTGTCGTCCTTAAGAAATATGCAACTAGCTCACAGAATTGTAACAGTCCAAAAAAAAAAAGAAGAAACAAAAACTATTTATATCCACCAATCTGTCAATTCAAACGCGTGCATTTTAAATGTTGTTTGCAAGGATCACAAACCTGCCGACGGTGTTTGCGTTTGCATAAGTTACATACAAGATGTTTTCAAACGTTTCAACATTTATTTAATACATTTCTATCTGACCTCCAATCGTCCAAAATCCAAAATGACGGCAGTATTTGCTTTTCATTCTGGATAGTGAGACAATGGTGCGCTCAGGAGCACTTCTACCTGCCGTGTTGTCACATTTGTCAGACATCTTTCAGTTATGAAAACGAACCGGAAGAGAATGAATCAGTTTTGCGCTCTAGTCGAAGAGATACATTTGGCCCTTAGTGCCGGGCGTTAGGGTCGGTATTTCAATGTAATGTAATTTTTAAATGCAAATATAGGAAGTTTGGTGTGACATTTAGTTTATGAATTCCAGAAATTTAATAAACTTTGCAATTATCCATGATCCAGTTTTATCGATGATCTTAATAAGGAGGGAAGTGATCTGTGAGGGATTTACCCGACTAGTGGAACTGGTGAGCCGCACCTGTAGGGAGGGTGAAGCGACAGGATCCCCCCCACACAAACACACTCGCTCACACATACATACACACTGACTCGCTGCACAAGTGCCCCTTCACTGCTGACACACGTAGTCCGCTTTAGTCCGACTTCGCAAAAATCTGAGTTTGGAACGTTTTGGAGGGTGCAGTCGTTTTTTTAATGAATTTTTTTTTTTTTTTTATCTGCTGTTGACCCTGTGCTAATCTGGAGAGAAGGACCGTGAAGATTAAGGAAAGGGCCCAGGCGATGCACACGGCCTCTTGGGACATCTTCCTTTTCGCCAGCTGTCAGCCCTGGGCCCAGAAAAAGAGCTTCCCTCTGTCCCCTTTATAATCATTCCATTAGGGGATGAAACGGCCAAGGGAGCACCCTGCAGTCGTGCAGCGCTCTGCTTCATTCACATGCAGCTCTGAGCATGCACAGAGTCCCACCATGCAAATCGCAGATCCTCGTCACCCACGAGCTAGTGCAGGATTGGAGCAGTTTTACGGGAAAAGGATCTAGAGCGCTATGTGGAGGCCCGGGGGGGGGGGGG
>JAOVYW010025543.1:0-10620 GCA_025775045.1 Hiodon tergisus | reverse complement strand
TCCAGCGCCGATGTGGCGAGAATCCTCCGACCCAATCGCCTTCGGGGCAGCGTGTATTACACACGGCCCACGAGAGGGTCCAGCGCCAGTGTGGCGTGACTGAACTGCCAGGAGCCGCATCCCTGGCCTCAGTTAATCTTCAGGTAAATGTTCTCACGCTTTTTCAGTTTGGGCACATTGTCGTCAGTTACTGGTGTGAGTGAACCGTTCAGCTGATTTTCAGCTGCAATGCTTTCGATGAGGAACCTAAAAATGTGAGGGAATTTTGTAGCATGTTGATATTCATTAATGTTGTTATCCTCTAGCATTCTCGTCAAAAGAAAGAGACAAGCTTTACGTAGCTGCCGAGATCAGAACCAATATAAGAGAACATAGAGTATAACCTAGCATTGGTATACGTGAATAAAGACATTTATATTATACCCCTGCTATGTTAATGTACCGTTACTACCTCAGCATATCAAAAATACTAAAATCACTCTAGGATAACCCATGTGTACACCTGCGTGTTAGCCAGGCTCCTGTGCATGTGCCTGAAATATGTTAAGCGATCCGAAGAGCCTATACATTTATAGATCCAAAAGGCCTATACGTTTAAAGTGAAAGGAGTCACCTACCAAGTCGATATGGGCCAGAGTTTCTGGTTTCAATTCCACCTCAGATTTTTATGGTGGTGAAGCATGGTCTTAAGTTTTATTTTCCTCTTTTCCGGTCATTACATACAGATGAGGCTTTGAATCGTCTGCCAACTCGGTAGTTAGTCAGCCAATGACAAATCATCTATCTAGGCCCAGCAGCAACTGAGCTTTTAGCCATCCCACAGAGATGACTGTAAAATCAAAACCATTGGCCTTCAGAGGACCACAATCGTCTAAAGTCTTTCTGCAGGTTATTTTTGAGTAGTTTTCCCCCCCTCGGGCATTGTGCTGTACAGTGACCTTTAGTCTGTAGTGCCACAGCACCATCACAGGCGTGTTACCCGCTCATCAGGGAGGAGGCGAGGTTGCACTCCTGGTTGGGCCATAGCTGCCTCCCCACTCAGCAACAGTGACGGGAAGGGCATCTGGCACATGCCTGAAATAGACAGCGTGGCAGAATCGCCGGAGCAGGAAGCAGGCGGCAGTGACAGCCTGAGTCCAGGCCATGCGAGGACTCTTGTCATCGGCTAAGAGGAACTTGTCATCTTCTCCTTGAAGGGGGGATGTTCACAGGGGGCACCGCTGTTTCACTCCGGGGAGTAATTTGGCGAATCAAAGGGGCATGTTCCCACCTAAAGCATGCTCCACCCGGCTTATTAAGCCCACAGGTGTGTCCTGAGTGCATCGAGTCAGGCCGCGGTTCTACAATTGACACGGTTCTCAGGTTTCGGCCAGTGAACGCGGGCCACATAAATAAATACTCTCACAAAGGACAAAGCGGCAGGCACCTGAATGCAAGGAGAGAGACGGGTAAAGTCTGGAGCGGCTCTTCTCCCGTGACGGCGCCCGTGTCCTTCAGATTTCTGTCCTGCATCAGGGCCTGGAGCGGACGTTTCATTTTTTGGCCTTTATAAACTTTTTAGTTTCTTTCAGAAAAAGCCCCCTCTCCCTCAGCGGTGTGCCCTGCCTGTCAGAGTGCGTTCCGTGAATGCCTTGTGATACTGCGTCGCTCCCGGGCAGCCGCCAGTCATCTCCTCCCATCTGCTGCCACACGCCGTCATCATCCTCTCATCAACGTTTTTATAGCCATCGCTAGCCCAGGGGGCTGGATGCTCTGTCTATGGCCTCTAAAATAAGTTTTTATTCCCGTCTTTACTGTCGTCACTGCCCATAAAGTGTAATGGGCAAAGCTTATTTCTGCGCTTTGTCATTGTGCTGTCATAATGGTGATTAAGTAAGCATAATTACATTGCAAGTGTTTCTGTGCGGTTATGTTGGATCAGGCTGCAGAACTCCAAAGATTTCTCTATTGATCGAAAGGCAGCCCAATACCCAAAGTCACTTGCCCTATGAATTACTAGTAATTAAAAGGGATTTGAAAACCCTACTGTGTAGTGGGTCTGTTCCCACCCAGAGACCTGCAAACACACGGCGGACGACGCTTCGGAAGAAAGCACCCTTTCTTTCACCACACAGCTGTTCCTGTAATCTTGGATGGTTGGTGGGAGTATATCTCACAGGACATTTGTAACCTTGGATTGGTGCCGGTGGAATATTTCATAAGACCTTCGGGCCTTGTGGCTGCATTGAACCAGGCCCGGAAAAACATCCTATTCATGAAGAAAATAAAATAAATGAACAGACTCATTCAGAGTGAATTCTCAATGAGTTATTGTCTGTCACGAAAAAGGTCAATAATTCTGTGTGAACTGCTGTAACTTTAAAGTATTGGCCTCGTAGCGAGCTTTTGTCAAGAGGGCTTCAGTGGGTCTCCACAGCATAAATATCGAAAATGAGCCAGTATAAAAATGAGCCAGTATAAAAATGAGCCAGTATAAAAATGTAGTCGTGAGAAAAATTCATTAAATCCTGTATTTGAAAGAACTACCACCGTCACATAACAAAATAAAACATTTTGAATAATGTGAGAGGAGGCTATTGAGGGAACTTAAACCGCATTAGTTGTGCATTTATAAAAATGCTTTTAGTATTAGAGTTTTTGTTTTCTTTTTCTTTATCAGGACTTTAAAAACAATCTACTGTCATTGCGCTGTTTGGGTGCGTACTAAAAACGCATGTTTAAACTCTGTAAACTGGTAGTATATAAACGTACACATTCCAGATGTGGCAGTCCTACTTGATGTATAAAATTTAAATGGAGGCCGAGTAGCTTTGGAATTGTGGTATTGTGTGCCTTGGCTGCCAACTGTGCACTGATCTCTGCATGCCTGTCTGTTGCCTTCCGAAGGTTATAACTTAAGTTATAGCCAAACTAGCAGTCGTGTTTCAGCTTCAATAAAACGAAACCCTGATAAACAGTTGACCACATAATCCGCTTAGACTAATTTCTTTGCACAATCCAGTAGAATGTTGCAAGTGGAGGTAGAATGGTACTGTTTATGGGGGTCCCACATGGCGCTCGTGATATTGAAGGTATTTCCATACATCGCTGCTGCGTTTAGTTTTTGGAGCTATTTTATGGTCGTATTAGTGATGAATCGAAGATTTAACACTAAAATGATGAACCGGTTCTTTTACGTTATACAATATTTGTTGGTGTGTATGCACAGTGTAGAAATTTTGTGATTAAAATTGCTTTTTGTATACTTTTAGATTAATCTAGTGTCTACTTCAAAGCATCGGTTCAAGAGATACTATGATGAATAGTGTCCGTTTTATAGTCTGTTCTCTGAACCAATAGATCAGTTCTGCTTGTATGCCTTATCCCCAGTGTTACGGACTGCACTGATGGAGGGAGACACTAGGGTGCCTACATGAAATCCTATTGACGGATGACGCGGTGCTCTCACCCCAGTCTCCAACGGTGGAGAAACAGAGTGGCAGGGTTCACGGGGAGATGGATTGGGTTACGGCTGTGTGCTGTTGGCGTAGCCATCCGGTTTCCTAGGCAGCGCTCCAGGCTCTCTCTGTTTGCTGTAGGGCGTGTGCAACTGCAGAGTGTCTCCTGTGACATTGCAAACCCACCCCAGTCTCGCTGGGAGTTGCAGAGGGAGAGGCGTTGATGTTTACGTACAAAGAAAGGGGGTAGAATACAACAAGGGTTTTTGAGAAAGTAGGTCACACTTTTTAATGGCTTGTTTGTACTGTGAGGAAAGGCTACGGGAACAAGCAGAAGATAAGTAATGAAAGCTATTCTATTCTACATTATAGCCGGTCTGTGCGGCCCGGTGTCTCTCATCCTCAGAAGTAAGAGGGGCGGAGTGGGGAAGGGGCTCAAGCCTGCCTGCCCCCACAAACACACATGACAGAGCTCCACGGTTTATAACTCTCCCTTTTGAGTTTTCATGGGGGGAAAAATGAGAGGAATGGAGGCTTTGATGGCGGTTAAGGTAGCATCAGAGAAGGTGGAGGCTAAAGGAGGAGGAAGGCAACGGAGATAAACTATTGTGCCGCCACAACTGTTGTCAGAGTGCAGTGCTAATGCTAAGTTGTGGGCTCCAGAGAGACAGGTTTGCACTGCGCTAACCCGCTGGTCATGGTGTCCATGGGCAGTTGGAGGGCCGTCCTACGCTTATGCCCAACATTCTCGTGTGTTCACAAAAGGGACTATGTGGTGATGTTCGTGCCGTGTCATCGTCACAGGTGCTTTTGAGTAGCGTTTCTGCCAGGCCCTGGTCTCTTGTTCACAGCAGAAGCTCTGATGGGTGTCGGGTGAAGTGCGACGTGGGTATAATAGGCAGATGATAATAATAACCCTGCCTGTCAAGGCTCCTGAAGATTATCCCGAAAGGGAGAAATCCGCTGTTAAATCCTCCCCCTCTCCTCTCGTCCTCCTACCCCATGTAGCATCAAAGAGAAAAGCGCTTCCTGTCTGACCGAGCCTTGTACTCTGTCTGTACTCTGTGCATCAACTCAGATGATTGTAATTATCATTTCTGCGGGTAATGACAGCTGCAGTCCTGGTGACTTCTCAATAGGTCTCGTTGTGTTCAGAGTTGTCAGTAACGTGTGAACAGAGCTTGCTGGGGACAGTGCCGAAGGTTGCTGGTGGGTTGTACTCAGTGTGCCTATTTGTGTTTGTACCTGCAGGGCTGAGCTGACGCTGTGCCAGGGAAGAGACTGCAACTGCTGTGACAGGGGCATTAACCAGGGGAGGTGGCACCCCTGCCCACCCCTCAGCGATGCGTGTGGGAGGAGTCATCGGCAGAAGTGTGCGTGTGGGGCCCTTCCCGCTCTCCTCCTCACCCAATCCCCAGACTGGCCCAGGATGCCGGCCCCTTCCCCCTTTACTTCCTCTCAGGCCCTGAGCTCCATCCTGGGACCATGAACTCCTACAGAGACCTTGCGCTGCACTGCGGCACCGAGCTGCTGGAGGTCCAGGGGGGGCCTGCCAGCTTCTGCTCCCAGCCACCCCCCATGCAGAGCACCCTGTCCCAGCCAACCCCTCCGTCTCACCTCTCAGCATTCCGGCTCCCCAACGGCCACACCCCAGATGAGCCCTCTGCCCCTCCCCGCGTTTCTGTGCCCAAGATGGGGGTGCGGGCACGCATCGCAGAGTGGCCCCCGCGCCGGGAGCGCTCTCAGGAATCGCTGCTAGAGAACGGGCAGAACGGCCAAGGTGGGCCTGCGGGGGGCGGCCTGGTACGGGGGGGCGTGGCCCGCCACCCAAGGCGCCGCTGTTCCAAAGACTTGGAATTCCGGGACGGCCTCGGGGGCGGGTCGCCCTCCAACTTTCGGTCCTTCGTGCCCCTGCGGCAGCGCTCCAACAGCGAGGTGACGCTGAGCGAGCAGGACGAGGCGGAGGCGGAGGGGCGGATGGGACTGTTCCGCGAGTACGGCAGCACGTCCTCCATCGATGTGCAGGGCATCCCCGAGCAGAGCTTCTTCGACATGCTGAGCCAGTTCCACCAGGAGCGCCCCGACCAGCGCAGTGCCGCGCCCGTCCGTCTGAGGGAGCTGCTGCAGGCCGAGGGCTCGTCCGACTTTTCCCCGAGTGCTCCCCACCCGCCTGCGCTGACGCCGCGGCCCGACGAGGGGAGCAGCGGCCGGGCGGAGGGCCGGGTCAGGAAGAAGAGTGGCGGGAACGAGTCCTCCCTGGGCACGTCCTCACTGTTCCGCAAGCTGCGAAGCGCCAGCCGGGGCGAGACGGAGGCTGGGCGATCCGAGGCCGAGGACGGGCGGTCGCCAGAGCCAATCAGACCCTGGCAGTGCCCCAAGAGCTTTGCACACTACGATGCACAGAGCATCCTGTTTGACCTGCATGAGGCTGCTGCCCAGAGGGCCAGCGTGGCACAGCGGCGCAACACTGCTACAGGGGCCTCTGCCGCCTCCACCGTCTCCCTGGCCGTCTCGCGGGCTGCCGCCCTGGGCGGCCTGGAGCCCGGCTTCTCCAGCACGGAGGAGCTGCACTGCAAGGACCAGAACGGCCCAGCGGCGGCGGACAATGGCGAGCTTCTGCTCACCTGCCCGCACTTCCGCAACGAGACGGGCGGCCACGGCGAGCGCAACGTCAGCTTCCTGAGCTCCTCGGCGGAGCGCGGGGAGGCGGAGCCAGCGCTGAGCCTGCGGCGCAGCAACGCCAGCGTCTCTGAGCTGGAGGCTCGGTCCGAACAGCAGCTGACCCGGCTGGAGAAGCTGAAACAGTACAGCATCGAGCACGTGGACCTGGGTGCGCGCTACTACCGCGACTACTTCCACGGCAGAGGTAACCGCTATCCCAGTCCCCGACTCCTCCTCTCCTCACACCCAAGCGCTTGGCTCTGGTCATTATGCACAGTGGTTCAGGTTGGCAGAAATTCACCTACCTGCCGATGGTGGGCTGGGGGAGGGGAGGGGGGGTATCGTTTTTTGATAGCAGATGATTTACTCATCCAAATGTTCTTGGCTTTGAGTCAGATGGAAGCTTTTAAGCACTGGCTGTAATTGTGTTTAATCTTAAATGTCAGTCCTAGGCATCACGTTGCCTGGCCAGCTTTCGAATTATTAATCACGCTGTGGCCGGAACTGCAAATGTCTGATTTTATTCATGATGTAGACACACTTTTCTGTTGTTCTAGCTGCTCTGTAAGCTTTCCATTCTCTTGCCCTGGTCTGTGTTGCACATCGTCACAGAGTCAGTCTTCCCAACAAATCACTTGTAGGAATTCAGAACTCCGCGGGTTTGCAGGGGACTCGTCAGCTGACATAGCTGACTAAAGTCTGTTGGACACGCTGTGACTGGCTCTCTAATACTAGAACAAATGTCTGACTTACTGGGTGAATATTAATGAAGGCCTGGAAGTAGAGGAAACAAGATTTTGGCATAGGTTAACATTGCTCCAGGTTCTGATCACCTATGAAATGGTGACGGAACGCGAAAGATACGACCTTCCGTGTGCGTCACTCTGGGAGCTGAGCTCGTGCTTTGGGCTCAGATGTAATACCAACTTCCCTTTACTCGGTGGCTGCTAGCGTTTGGAGAAGATTATATGGATTGTATTGGAGATTATTAATTATATGAAATAAAACTTGAGTTTTAACCTGAATTACTTTGGGTAAAATTGTTCTCCTTAATAGACAGGCATCATGTTTTCATTTTTGTTAGGGGACGGAAGTATTAATATTATATAGATTTCCTTTCCAGCATTTCCTTCAATGTTACTAATAATGGAATCTCTGATAACTAATCTCTGGTGCTTCCACTTAAATATTCTGCCAGAGTACCATTGGTCTGCAAAGCACTCCAACCTATTACAGACGCGTATCAGTCCGTTACCTGCATTCGGTGGTTTTACTTCCCTTTTTGTATGCCTTGGGGCCAGTATTTTAATATGTTTATTCAGTGACGTTCTTCTATGTGAAGACATGGACACCTGCGTCAACCCTCTTTGTCATGCACCTCTGTCCAATCTACTGTGCCTCCTCCCTCGCTGCAGAGCACTCAAACTACTTTGGGACAGACGAGAAACTGGGCCCGGTGGCTGTGAGCATCCGCAGGGAGAAGCTGGAGGACACCAAGGACCTGAAAGACCAGTACCAGTACCGCCTCATCTTCCGCACCAGCGAGGTAGAGTGGGCTCGCATGCACGTATACGCACACTGCAGCCACAACATTACACCACCTTGTTGTTCTTTCATACGAGTGTGTGTGTGTGTGTGTGTGTGTTTGTGTGATGACTCCCTGCTTGTGGAAAATTCCCACCTGGCCAAGCCCAGCCAGTGGAGCCAAGCCAAACAGCCCCAGTTCCATTCCCGGGCTCCTCTCTGAAAGGGAAAAATCAGAATGCCTTTTGTTTCAGGCTCAAGTTCCCAGAGGGCAGTTAGTGTCTTTTAAACCCACCACATGAGAAGCAAGGAGCTGGTGGTGGTGGATAATGCAGGGGTGGATGGAGAGCTTCAGGTTTCACTAAGCTTTTCATTTTCCATTTACTTTGGTACCTCAAGCACATGATCACGTGATAAAGATCAAGTAATAAAGGGTTAGCACGGGACGAGGCACGTCCAGCAATGCCAGACCCTGTTCAAAACCGCGGCCTCTTCTTCAACATTGCTGCACTTATTGCTTCGCTGCGCGTGTGTGCACGTGTGTGCGCGTGTGTGCACGTGTGTGCGCGCGTGTAAGTGAGACTGCATTTGTGTTTTGTGGTGGTGTATTCGGGTGAATTTGTATTTGAATTTGTCGGACGGGACAGTGAATGAGTGTGTTTTGAGTTCCCACGTGAGTCGGTCGGTCGGTCGGTCGGCCTGTCTATGTATACTTTGCTGAGCAGTTCCCTCATTCCTGCTCTGAGCAGGATTACATGGTTGCCTGGCCTCATCACCTCAGTGCTGTGGGAACAATGGCTCGCTGTAGCTCTTATTTATTTAAATCATTCCAGCTCCGGTTATAGAAGTAATTTCCTCATGAAACTAATAGGGGCGTGGCCCCCTGCTTTCTCAACAAAGTCCTGACAAGGTCACCTGACTCAGTCATTGAAAGGGTTTGAGAGGTGGAGAGAGGTCACATGTTACATTGAGCCTGTGATCCAGTTTAGCTATATTCACAAGGACAGGGAAGTTGTAATGCATGTGCGCCCGCGGGTGTGTGTATGGGCGCACTAACCCCTACCCCATCCCCAATCAGCTGGTGACTCTGCGAGGGTCCATCCTCGAGGACGCGGTGCCCTCCACTGCACGGCACGGCACGGTGCGTGGCCTGCCCCTGAAGGAGGTCCTTGAGTGTTTGGTGCCTGACCTGAGCATGTCCTGCCTGCGCCTGGCTCTCAACACGCCCAAGGTCACCGAGCAACTGCTCAAACTGGACGAGCAGGGGGTGAGTCCGTACTGGAGACAGGGCGGAGGGTCCCAATTCCGACGGTGCCTTTACAAGGGAGCTTCGAAGGGCTCTAAAAGGCTCTTGGGAGGGCCCTTCCAAAGAAGCATTCCAGAGATGCCTGGGTTGTGTTCACTCTGCATCAATCAATCAATCAATCAATTAATTTTATTTTTATACAGCGCTTTTCACATGTTGCCATGTCACAAAGACGCTTTACATAGAGAAAGATACAGTATGTCCCAGGCCTGACCCCCCAAAAGCATGAATTAATTTTGTTGAAAATATTTCATCAAGATGACGGATCAGATCGAAAGTACTTGTCCTAGCTAGCCTCCTTAAATGCTGATTCGCTCTCAGCTAAATTCTATGACTTGATAGTACTAGTCACTGAAAAGTCCCATCATAATTACCACTGCTATTAAATAATTCCTTACAAAACAATTTAGCAAACTGGTGCAAAAAAGTAAATTAATTTAACTAAAGTTAATAACTGCAGCATACCATTGCTAAACAATTAGGCAACTCTGGCCCTTTGGTTATTTCAGTATTCACTCCAGTGAAATAAGCTGAACTGCTTTACATTATAGCTACCTAACGTCTAAGCAACTTGTGTAAATAAAAATAGAATTTTACAAAACGGACATTAAATGGGTTTAACAACGTCACTGTTAAATGTTGGTTAAAATGACCATTAGTAGTATTGATTTATTATAGATTTTTTTGGAATTATGACGCTGAAGTGTCTCAAATAGAAAGAATTAGTGCTACCTTTCCCCTTAGACCCTTCATTAGGAGTAGGGCGAAGGGATTATTACATCAGAATGGGACTCTGTGAGTATTGCTGGAGTAATACTGGTAATTATTGTTGTTATTTTTGTTAATACTGTTGCTGCATAAGTAGGTCTCATAGAAGAGGTCTGGTTTTACACAGCTGAGTCTGAAGCACAAGGTGGGCATCCTGCTGTGTCGAGCGGGCCAGAGCACTGAGGAGGAGATGTACAACAACGAGGAGGCCACGTCCGCCTTCCAGGACTTCCTGGAGCTGCTGGGCCAGCAGGTGCGCCTGCAGGGGTTCAACAAGTACGCCGCCCAGCTGGACACCAAGAGTAAGACCCTCTCTCCCACCCTGCGGGGGCGCTGCAATGGTGCAGTCGCGGCTGTTCGTTTGCACTGTGAATTGTAAAGTGTGCAGCCGGAATCTAACGGTGCGCTCTGACCTCTCTGCTTGATGATGGCTCTCTACAGCGGACTCCACTGGCACCCATTCCCTTTACACCACCTACCAGGACTACGAGATCATGTTCCACGTTTCCACAATGCTGCCCTACATGCCCAGCAATCCCCAGCAGGTATGAGACAGAGGCTGCAGCCAGCTGCAGAACAGCCAGACTAGGAAGGCTTGCAGACAGGGAGCGAAATCCACACCGCAACGCGCATTCTGATTGTTTTGAAAATCGTCTGTGGTTTGGAAAACGCCATGTGAATTTTAAATTTTGGAAAATGCGTTTTGTTTTCTTCTGAAAAGTTCTTTTTGGGGATGCTTAGTTTTTCCAGGCCATAGTGTGCTGTGCTGCTTCTCCACGCGAACAGTTACCTGAGGAGGAAATGTCAGTCGTGTTTGTTCCGTCTGTGCCCCTAGCAGCGTTCCTCATATCCCATCGCAGTCCGTTTCTGTCTGTGCCCCTAGCAGCGTTCCTCCTATCCCATCGCAGTCCGTTTCTGTCTGTG
>JAOVYW010025542.1:49094-66543 GCA_025775045.1 Hiodon tergisus | reverse complement strand
TCACAACCCAGAACACTGCCGGATCTCCCCAGAACGCTGCCGGATCTCCCCAGAACGCTACCGGATCTCCCCAGCACCCTGCCGTCACAACCCAGAACGCTGCCGGATCTCCCCAGCACGCTGCCGTCACAACCCAGAACGCTGCGGTCACCACAACCCAGAGCGTTGCCGCATCTCCCCAGCACGCTGCCGTCACTACCCAGTACGCTGCCGGATCTCCCCATCACGCTGCCTTCACTACCCAGCACGCTGCCGGATCTCCCCAGCACTCATCCGTCACTACCCAGCACGCATCCGTCACTACCTAGCACGCTTCCACATCTCCCCAGCACGCTGCCGTCACTACCCAGGACGCTGCCGGATCTCCCCAGCACGCTGCCGTCACAACCCAGAGCGTTGCCGCATCTCCCCAGCACGCTGCCTTCACTACCCAGCACGCTGCAGGATCTCCCCAACGCGCTGCCTTCACTACCCAGCACGCTGCCGTCACAACCCAGCACGCCGCCGCATCTCCCCAGCACGCTGCCTTCACTACCCAACACGCTGCCGTCACAACCCAGAGCACTGCCGTATGTCCCCAGCACGCTGCCTTCACTACCCAACACGCTGCCTTCACTACCCAGCACGCTGCCGGATCTCCCCAGCACGCTGCCGTCACAACCCAGAGCGCTGCCGCATCTCCCCAGGACGCTGCCGTCACAACCCAGCACGCTGCGGTCACAACCCAGAACGCTGCCGGATCTCCCCAGCACGCTGCCATCACAACCCAGAACGCTGCGGTCACAACCCAGAACGCTGCGGTCACAACCCAGAACGCTGCGGTCACAACCCAGAACTCTGCCGCATCTCCCCAGCACGCTGCGGTCACAACCCAGAACGCTTCGGTCACAACCCAGAACTCTGCCGCATCTCCCCAGCACGCTGCCGGATCTCCCCAGCACGCTGCCGTTTGACAATGAGTTTGTCCTGCCGCCAGGTCAGCTGTGGAGTGATATCGTAGGGGAGGTGAGTTTTGGGTTCGCCGCTCGTTCCTGGAACAACCCGGGTGCGCTGAACACTTAATGTGGTACACTCAAACTTACGTGGCTGGGTCTTAATTTTGTGTTCTCAGTTTGTTCAGATGCAGCACACTAAATATGCAGCGTGTTAGTTAGTGATGGCAGCGTGCATTTTAGTTAGGATTTATATGTCAATGTGGTCCATGAGATCCGGCCCCGTCCGGTTTCACTTTGCGGTGCGACGCTGGTCAGCCGTGGAGCTTTTCCAGGGCCGCGCGTCTCATCCCTGGCCTTTATTTGTTTCCCCAGATGGAGTCCATGGACTACAAGCTTGTCAAGCCAGGCACCTGGGTGGACAGCTCCTCCTAGAGATCCCAACCCGACCACCCTCCCTGTCCTGCCCCTTTTAAATAAAGATTTCCCCTACCTGCAATTTCCTTTCAGTCCTTAGTACAATAATTATGGCAGTGATTTTTATAATTGAGATCATGCATTTATCCAGTTTGTATCGTTTTGAGAGCTTTGATGTTCTTGTTGTTGTTGTGACCGAGGTTTTCAAAGGAACTGGGTTCTGATTCCAAAACCACATGATGACTGAAAATTAATCGGACACGTGAATCGCTTTACTAGGCCAAAGTCATCGCGCATATACTATTCGATTTTCACAGGAATCTTTTCTATTTTTTCTTTCTTTTTTTAAACCATTTGTAGCCTGCATTAACGAACTTAATCTCAACAATGTATGCGCCACATGAGTGACCAGGAGATGTCGCTAGAATACGCGCAATTAATTGGCTTGAAACACCTCTGGGAGTCCCCCCCACCCCCTTATCCTAGTTTTAGTCGCTGGCGTTTATTTATCCAGCGGATAAATAATGTATTTGTCTTTTAAGATGAATTTGAATTTTTGATTGAATATGGGAGTTTTTTTAACGTTAGTAAAGTCATACTATTTACAAAAACCCATTCGTTTATATGCTTTTGTCAAAATTTCGCTTCACAATTACGTCATGTATTTTTGTTGACAGATGGATGGCAGTTCTTTCGGAATACTTGGCAAACAGATATAATGGTTTATAAATTTAATGTCATTTTTAATTTGAAACATATAAAAAAACATTACTGGCAAATGCAAGTTAACTTTTAACGGATATAATTCATAATTACCATATATCTGCCATATTGTGAGTGGGGTAAATATTTACCAAATAATGAAAGAAAAAAGTTATAGTGATGCAACTATCTTACAACGTCCCTAGTATTAGCCCAGTTTTTAAATTATTATTAAAATGTAATAATAATCATCATAATATTGTCCCAGGCCAATAGTAATTGAGCCGTTAAATCATGTTAGCTCTTAGACTAGTTTAAACAAAACACCGAACCGCGGGAGAACAAGGTAACTTATTTTACCTCGTCAGGAAGATAAACTCGTTGCTAAAGCTACTTCATCTTCGGGAACGTCCCCGCCTATTTTCAAGATTATGTCTGCGTTTCTATCAGGACTCGTGCAAAGATTTAATTATTCCTCGGTGTATCAAAAACAAATAACTTGTCGGTGGCCAATGTGGCCACAATTGGAGTTAATCTCCAGATCGTGTTCACACTCCACCGTGCCATCACTTGGGCGCGCGCAGAGAGGGAATCTCTCAGTTCACTTCTCTTGTTTTAGCGCTCCGAGGGAAATAAAAATGAACGAAGACGGTTATTACTGGGACTATTTCGGCTGGAAACTGCTGCACTGTTAGCACGAATGGGGTAACGCATCGGAAAACGGGGCTCGTTTGAGCTTACCAGTAACATTTGCGGGCGAGAAACACTCAACATAGAATCACTTCAACAGAATGCGTCAGAAAAAGACTTGGGCTGGATGTCAATGCATCTGCTGTACGGATACAAGGACTGGTAAATTATTAGAATGATTTAAAATAAAAAACATAGATCCATGTTTATTTTGGTTCCAGAGCGTGTACCATGGAGAAAAGGAAGGGACTGTTATTTTCGCTGCTTTACTTTATGGTGGAGTTTTGTCTAAGTTCGCAGCAAGTCCTTAGAATTGGTAAGTGGTCCGTAACATAACGTATTTCATTTTGTCCATCTTATTATAGAACGTACTATAGGCTACTGTTTTCTTTGGTTCTGCTTTAGCCACAACCTGCGCCTTTATTATCGCTTTAATGTGAACGTGTAACATAGAATTTTACGAATTGCCTATTAAATGATTTCATAATGATTAACCATATCAAAACCCCAGTATTTCACGTTACCCCCATCACCATCCACTAAACTGTGAATTGAACTGCTTAATTTAGACGACGCAGGTGTAGGAACGACTGTGCGGAACTTGGCATCTGTTCTCGTGTTTTGCACAACTAATGGACCCACAAAAACAAACATACAGAAGACATTATTTTAACTGACTAGTGGCTAGCTTGCTCGTCTCCAAAATAAACAAACAAAAAAATAAAATAAAATAAATATGAATAATATATAAATAAAATAACTCGGAATAAATACTTAGACATATAATTTTATAATATAGTTTTATTAATATAGTTTTAGCTTTTGATTCCTTTAGGCGCCCCGTAGGTCACAACGAATACTTTTTTTTCGAGATACATCTTATATGTCTCTACGTACACAAAATATCTTATATAATTATATATATTATTATATTACATTTGTTTTCGTGGAGCTGAAGGTTTAAGCCATTTTTGTTCCCCGTTGCCCTCCTATATGTCTCCAACTTTATCTTTTCAATGGGAATGTCATGTTTGAAAATGCTGAAATTGAGACATGGTTTTTGTTTATTAATCATTCGCTTATATTGTGATCCCAATAAAAAATATAGGATAAGGGATATAGTGAAATCATTAGGATAAAAACTAAGTGGGGTAGTTTGTTTGCACCTGAAAAGATCAGATACAGATGTTTGCAGGGTAAAAACAAATGACGCATGTAATGTGATGATTAAACTACGGCCCTGATCTTGTTATTTATTTGATTTAGCAGATGCTCAGAAGGACTTGCTGATCTGGCTCTGCAAAGTCGGTTATTTTGCTGGAGTAATATTTGTTAAGTACCTTTGTCAAGGGCACAACAGCTGGACATCTTTCAGGGACTTGAACCCGCAGCCTTCTGTTCAGACGTCCATTGGCTTAACTGCTATAACGCTTGCTGCAAAAGATTTTGCATTTCACTCGGTCCTGCTCTGCACTTCCCGTTTTCTGGGAACGAGGTTCCAGGCATAGTTCACTATGGCCAAGGTGTAGTGTAACTGTGTAACTTCAATATAACTTCAATATAACTCAGAACTGGCTGATTCATTATCAAGCCATTCTTTGTGGTACCTACCATACATCGGTACGTCCTCCTGTGGCAGATTTGGCCAGGGTGGGCTCTGGCAGAGCTGCATACTTGTCGGTCATTGCAACTCTTCCAGGGGAATTATAGCATCTTCCTGGCACTATCTATACCTGACACTATCCTGTGTTGTTCATTTGTGTGACAACATCCTCAGTATGTGGAGTTGAGCAAAATCAAGCCTGCGGTCGTTGCAAAATAACTTTTCTCAGCTGTTATGCTTTGATGTTTGGTGGTTTTATTGTGGTGTCGTCCAGGCATCATCATGGAGAACGCATTCTAAGGGGAATAATTTATCTGTCAGTCTGAGAGTATTAGTTGCATTATCGCAGCCCCACAGCCACGAGTTGACGGTGTGACAGAGGCTCGCGTTTGTCATGCGCTGCCCCCTGCCTGTCCAATGGTATGATCTAATCTTTTCCTAATGTTGTTAATTGTCCTGTATCTCTCTGGTCAGAGGCCCGCTAATCCTTCAGATTTCCCTTACAGCCCCTAAACAAACGTTTGCGATTAGCGTTCTCTGTTCTGCGTGAGAGCGTGACTGCTGCTCATAGTGAGGGCCGCCGGCTTTCCTCGTCCTGCAACTACAGTGGGTATTCCCTACCTCCCTCAATTGCTTTGGATAACCGATAGTGATCTCTTCATCACATGGAAAGATTTTCTGAGACCCCTGCCCCAGAAGTGCTGCTTTTAGATAGATAGATAGATAGATAGATAGATAGATAGATACTTTATTTATCCCCATGGGGAAATTGCAGTGCTGCAGCAATAATTGAAACAGTAACACGAAAAACATATAAATAAATCACATAACAAGTAGTACATACGGTAGGGTTAAACACATAAGTAGCTAAAACACCATCGCAGGGGGTATCTGCTCTCGGGTTGACCCTCAGTTTGTCTCTCTGAACCTGGGCCTACTCACGGGTTCCAAGCGGTGGTATCTCAGGACGACAACATGTCATGGTTCAGAGTTCAACATCAGCTCAATCTTGTTTCCAGACAAGTGGCCCTGAGAGGAACTAAACTACAGAAATGAAGCCGTCATTTATAATTTTAGAACATATCATATTGTGTGAATGACTACTCAGATTGCTTCTCAGAACTATTTCACTGTTGACGTTGGAATAGCCTTCATTTCTCAGAACAGGAATAGACTGACAAGTTTCAGAAGAAAGTTCTTCGTTTCTGGCCATTTTGAGCCTCTAAAAAATTGTAAAAATTGTGAACCCACAATTGCTGATGCTCTACTAGTCTAAGGAAGGCCAGTTTTATTGCGTCTTTAATCAGCACAACAGTTTTCAACTGTGCTAATATAATTGCAAAAGGGTTTTCTAATGATCAGTTAGCCTTTTAAAATGATAAACTTGGATTAGCAAACAAAACGTGCCATTGGAACACAGGAATGATGGTTGCTTATAATGGTCCTCTATTATTTATTTTTTTTTTTTAAACAGCATTTATATATTGGTAATTTTATTTCTTATTTGTTTGAAAAGCATTTCACCAGATTAACAGAAATCTCAGCAGGCTGGTCATTTGTTGTCTAAGTATTTTAAAATAATGCGGGTGATGTGTTGAACCCCGCTCCTCACATTTGACACACCGGGCCCATATGGAGGACAGTGTTCTCTCCATCTTCTTCCTGGGTGTGGATTCAGGGCCAGAACACGCAGAGAGGGATAGGCGTGACCACTCTATAATTTGTACACAAAAACCTTGCTGTTGTACAGGCGCACATAAGTATGGTAGGGAATATTTTAGTGGTGAGCTCATGAAAGGAAGGCGTAGTGTTTTGATAAATAGCTTGTAGAAAGTGAATTTTATTATAAAAACCAAAACACACACGTATCTATAGAACAAAATGACATAATTACATTTATAAATTTAGCAAATTAAGCTTGTTAAAAACTTTAACAACTTTAACCTGTGGGGCCATCAATAAATTGTGTAAATAACAAGAGGTATAATTACAGAATCTGCAGTGTCCATATTAGCCAATCAGCTTCAAGGCATTCACACAGTGTCACAGGAACAGGGTGAGAGGATCAAAAGGGGCTACAGTGTGGATGCTAATGCGGTTTCCACACAAATTAAAATTCTGGTCATACTTGCTTGTTAAATCATGACAAGCGCAATAGTTATGCAGAAATCTATTTGTCTTCAACATGTGGAATTTTTTAGTGTTTTGTGTCTCCAAAGCACTCCCTACACATAAATAAAATATGATGAGTCACCAATGAAAAATAACCCTCTAAAAATTTAAATTTGGAGGCCAAGTGCTGAAGCAAAAAAACATCACATTTAAAAATATATATATAATGATAATATATAATAATGATCATTATGAGAGCGAGTTGTGGTGTGGTGGAAACTATCCCCGAGATGCTCACAATTTGACTTCCATGTATACAGCTAGATTTTAACTGGGGCAATTCTTGTCTGAGAGTAAAATGGCAAAATAACCATTTACTCAACAGGGTGTCTCAAAAACTGTAAGGGGCGCAACAGTTCTCATTGCCAGAGTGTACATGGCAAAGGGACACCATGGCATATTGCAGGTACGGTTCTGTTTTATTAAAGTTTTACCTTATTTCAGCGTTTCTTAGACATTGCAAATAAAATTACACTAGATTGGAAGGTGACACATTATTCTTGAATTCCTGTATAATACCTCCAAATCTTTGTATTTATATAAACTTGAGACAGATTCTTTGTCTCTGGGGAAGAACATCTATGGAAATACAGATAGTTTTGGGACCACTGAAGGAAAACAATGTTAGTAAAGCTGAAGGGAATACAAAGTTGGGCTACTTTTGATTGCTCAAAAGATGAACTTGCCAATGTGTTATAAGAACTCATCTTTTAATGCCCTTCACTTCGGAATATTTTAACCTTTTTAAAAAAAATCCAGTTAACTTGTATAGTAATTATAATATTTGATTTAAATGAACATATACTGACATTGATAGATACGACTTCGCTATTTTACCATGCTGATACATGTCTGACCTTTTTTTATATAATTTTGGTTATCTTGGCTCCTGTTAATGATTTATATATCATTATTCTTGTACATAGTACTGTGCAAAAATCTTAGGCCCCCTAGCTTTTTTACATAAATGTAGTATTTATGTTTATTTTTTGTCTTCTGCATTAGTGTGTCAGTAAAAAGCAGCAACTTTCCACCCCTTTATAGTATTTTTTAAATATTTAGAAACTTTTCATTTCATTATTTTTGAAAGCATCTTTTTCGGACAGAATTTTTTTGCATGTGATTAAGACATTTGCAGAGTACTGTATATGTATCTGTATACACAGACGTGTGACAAATTAAAGGAAAACCCAACATGAAGTGTCTCAGTAAGGTGTTGGGCCACCACAAGCTGCCAGAGCAGCTTGGCATAGATTCTATGAGTCTTTGGATGGAACACCATTCATCCAAAAGATATTCTCTCATTTGTTGTTTTGATGATGGTGGTGGAGAGCGCTGTCCAAACTCTCCCACAGGTGTTCAATTGAGTTGAGATCTGGTGACTTTGAAGGCCATAGCATATGAGTCACATCATATTCACACTCACCAAACCATTCTCATCATAACCCCTCGTGCCCTGTGGATGGGGGAATTGTCGTCCTGGAAAAGACCACCCAATCTGGATAGAAATGTTTCACCATGGGGTAAAGGTGATAAGAATAACTCAGAATAACCTTGTAATCATTTTCTCAGACCCTTCCCTCCAAGTGGATTAGTGGACTAGTGTATGTATAGAGAGAGAGCGAGAGAGAGAGAGAGTCCTATAGTCCTATACAATATTTATTCCTGGTCTTATCATTCAATAACACAGAGGATAAAGGTCAAAAACAAACTTGGCTGTCATCTAGACAGTTTAATGTCACAGAATTATCTTGAAGAAGTGCATCCTTATTTTATATTGTGAAAAGCTTGTACTTTGGTGGCTATTACAAGCCAAATCAACCCACAACTCTGTTCCATTTTAGGGCCTCTATACTGCAAAGGCCATCACAAAGTGTTTGATTTCTGTCCGGGGGGCTCATGGTAAAAGAGAACAAAGGCTGCACTTGCGCGGGCCTCTTGGGTCTTGTGTCAGGTTCACTTAGGCCCAACAACATCCGAGCAACCAGTTTCCTCCAGTTTCCCAAGAAGTCAGTTCCCCGGGTCATTCAGACAGTTCGATTTTAGCAGCTCCGCTGCGAAGGAACTCAGCCCTGGGATTCCTTGCCCCGTGCTGTTAAACACTGCCCGTCTGAACCCAGTTCATGGCGCACAAAGACGTTCCATGGACTTACCAGTATGCTTAATCTTTAGCATGATCAAGTGTCATTGGCAACAGTGCGATATTTAGACGAAAAATCTATTTTAGACATCCACAACGTAAGTGTAGGCATTGGGCCTACAATAGGACATACAGTACAGTCACCTCTCTGATGGCCTGATGTATTTTTTTCAAGCTGATGAAGGAGAGTCTGGCGTTGGAGCTGGTGGTGTTGTAGTCAAGGTGAGAGGCTTGTGACTGAAAAGTTGTTAGTTCATGTCCCACCCCCACTATTGATTTCACTTGGAGACAAAGGTTCTGACGAACCTAGATATGGAGGAAGCTGTAGCTGCACGGTAACTTAAAATGCTATTTTTGCCTGGGATTCTTGCCTCCACCAGACCTGAAATAAAGAGTTTCCTGCTGCCACTCATTATTTTTATGCCACGTGATTCATCTGATTGTCTGAAAATGTGATTTTTTGCTTAAGGTCATTCATCTACCCAGGAAAGGGGTCACTTCCAGAGTCTCAGTGGCTGTAACTGGCTGTGCTGCATATGTGGGTCTGTTGGCTCTCTGTCCTATGAAATTATATAGACCGTGGACTGTATGTATCTTATCGATCCATTACATTGCACTAATGTCGACTTCTGCACCTGGGCCGGTGGAGTTGCGCTGGAACCGATTGACAGCTTTCTCCACTGCACGGTAACTTAAAATGCTAATTAAAAATCATGCCAGTTTACCCTGGTGTTAATCCTCTCTGTAGCTTCATTGTTAAGCCTGAGGCAGGAGGCTGAGGCTGCTCCTTGCTTTGTTTGAAGACAGTGTACCTCTCAATGCAACTCGCTCGTGGAATGGGCTGGGGGAGGCCAGGAAGGAGCGAGGGGCGATACTTGTGTTGAAACCCTCTCCACAGGCAGCTCCATCAGGAACCGGCGTGGGCTTGAGCTCTGAGCCATTTTGCCTCACATGAAGTCTCTGGAGGACGGACGGGGAAAAGCGGCCAAGCAATTCTCAGAGGAGAGAGTTAAACAAATAAGCCCGTCTGATTAGGCGTGCTTTTTCTCAGGGTTGTGTCTGTCGCACGCCTGGGCGTGCCCAGTCCGGGGATGGTCAGAGACAGGAATTGTCTTTTACGTATTTTGTTAGGCGTTTTTAGTATCAAACAATTTAAACAAATACCAGAAAACACAAACTTCTAAACTAGTAATGAAAAACTCTATAACTAGACTGGATAAACTAGGCTATGGGCCACAGCTTGCCTGTCAATCTGGGCCCTGGGCAATGTCCCAATGGCTTGAGGGTGTGGCTCCTGGCTGCTTGGCACAGTGTCCTCTTGTCATCAAAGGTATTATAGGACTGAATGGTTCGAAATTAGCTAAATCTATTGGCAACCCAATTGGTCAGAGTGGTTTCCTGCTTGAGCTGCTATCACACACACTCATCCACCCTTTATCTTGTCCCGAACAGAATATCCAGAATATTATACAGCAGGATAAACCTCCGGATTCGTGTAAACACTGATTCAAACAGCTCATGCCGCAAATCTTCACACCACAGACGGGGAGTGTGAGGAACTACTAGTCCTCTCCAATCGTCGTCGACCTCGAGCCACCCTTCTCTCTTTCCACTCTGCAGGCTACACAGCCCTCACAAGAGATTTGTCACTGATTGGAGGAGAAGCGAATCCCTCTTGATGGTACTGCAAGCCTTCAGGCACCCAGGAAGCAGACAGGAGAACCTGTCGATTTAAGCCACCCGAGCCCGCGCTGCGCTCTGCCATTTGTGCGCCGCCTCTATGCGCTCTCCGTCAGTAAATGACATGAGATGGATTTGCCCCAGCAAAAACAGCTCATGATAATATATCATTAAGCCAAATGAATAGAGTAAAAATAATGCATTCCAATGACTTCCGTTTGTGAGTATTCCAAACCCGAGCATTCAACGTGGGGCCTACGCCGTGGAATAAAACCCACCCATTACCAAGTGCCAACTGTCAGGATTCGCTTGTTTACTTGGAATTAAATTTATTTAACACTCAAATGCAGTACTTGGAACAAACCCGTTCTGTCATGCCAATAGATGGCATTGGTATTTTAATCAGCACATGCATGGTTGCCAACAAGACCTCTCCCATGCTGAGCCACTGTATTTGTTTTGCCACTTAACATACACTCAGGGCAACTGGACATTTACTGACGTGATTTAGGTCAGGAAGTCCCTTGCTGTGGTGGAATACGAGTCTGAAACTTTAACTGTACCAGACAGAGCTGAAAGATGTTTAATAGAGATAAATTACAGTACTATAAAGTCACTGAAATCTTTTGTGAAATTGGCAGGTATGTTGTCTAATCAGTGTCAGACTAATGCTGAATCCACTGACATGTGCTCTATATTTCTGGCTATAGCTGTGTTTTGATGTTGAATGTTATAGTAGTTGGGAGATAGTCGTTGTAGCAGCGTAGCATACTGATGTCAAATTATATAGATTTCTTCATAACTTTTTTAAGTAGAGGGAGTAGAGAGAGCAGTGTAAATAGCTTTCAGAGACGGTTCTGCCTCCAGAGGCATTGAAAACGTCAAGGCCTGCTGTCTTTTTGTCATTTTATCAGCGTTCTGAATAAGTTCTTGACCTCTATTGATAGCATTAAAGTAAACTGCAAGAAAAGAGAGATTTGGTGGTATGGATGCACAACTTTGTTGTTTATAGAGAACTAGAAGGGTTGTGTTAAGGCCGTGATTAGCGGGGTTGACGCAGCTGTCCCAATCGGGTGCATCTGGGCTTCACAGCGGCACCCCTCAAGGTAAATACCTGCTGAGAGGAAACGCTGAGATGCGGCACCATTTATGAAGAGCGTGAATAACTCGAGTTTTCTTTAGAATAACTTCGTTGGAGTTTCCGCAGCGCCTCCACGGGCAAATGGGGGAAATGCAGGTATCAAATTCGCCTCACTGTTCCTCTGGGTCGTCGAACCTTAAGGCCATTAGTAACCTATAATATTCATCGTGGCGTTATTCCTGTTTTAAACCTAAGGTTGACGCAAACGTAAATGCGGAGGATATGTGATATATGTCTGCAGAAGAAAGCAGTCCTGGATTGACACCCCATGTTCTAAAATTACAAATACAATGACTGTTATGTAATTTTAGATTTCATTCATATCACTATCGTCGTGTCCTGCCCCGCCTCTGAGAATCTGCTGCCGTATGTTAATCTCGTTGCTACTGGCGCCGTAGCTCATTCTGGATTTTGACTACACGCCACTCTAACATTAAGGACAGATGTGCCAAATCCTCGCAATCCTTTAGCGAGAACAAAATCCGGGGGGGAAACAGAAGTTATCTCAGGCGGTTTTCAACAATGTATTTATGAAGAATTTTTTTATTGAAAGAACATTAATGTTGTTGGTGTATAAAAATACCTGGTACACATAAAATACATACGTTTTCATATTCTTTACCGAAACGTCGTTGCATTTTAGAGTGCGGTTCCACCTCTTCTCCGTAATAATTACACTAAAACATGGAGTCGAGTGTTAGAACAGATCTCAAGATTTTACAAGCATTATACAAGAAATTAGAGGTCAGCTCGCCTCCCGAATTTCTCGTTTTAATCAAGTGCATTCACAAGACCAAGCTCCGCTCCATGATCTCCGCTCCGCTTCTCAGGCTCCGTGCGGCTTTCGGCAATCGTGTGCTTTTAAGACGTGCTACTACGGGCGATAGTTTAAGTGTGGGTTGTTTTAAAATGTATTTGTTTTAAATTTGAGTACATACTGGGTACCACCACTCAAGAGTTAACTCCTTCCAGATAGAGGAACATTTCCAAATAAAAGCAATATATGGTTGCGTTTGACTACATATCAAACTCTGCTGTAAGGTAGCAAAAAATTTTAATAATCCTGTAAATGCAGCCTACTTTCATGGAAGGAGATTTTTGTAGATTATGTAAATTATTTACCTCCAGACAAACGCTAGGCCACCAAAACGGTTAAATTACTAAAGATTAAAATGAATACTTACTAAATCTTTATGTATACCAAACATTGTTGACAACTTGTGTTGACAAATTGTTTTCACTCGCTTGGATCAAATGATCAGTATAATTTCAGAAAATAGCAAATAGCAAGGCTCATTCCAAACTCATCTGTGTGGTATGACTCTGGGAAAATATCCTGTAATATATGGGAGCAGAACCTGGTATTAACCGCCAGAATGATTAATTCTTTCTTAATTAATTCAAACTTTTGTTTTTTATGTTAGACTCAATGCCAGGTGTATATAATGATTTTTCTATAGTTATGTCCGAGTGAATTCAAATGGACAGGCATGGTTATGTGAAAAGACTAATTCTGTGCTGTGCTGATTATGTGTTCCTCTCTAACTAATAGTCCTGGGGTGAGGGACTCATGGTAGACAGTTAAGCCATGGGGTCAGACAAAAACCAGCAGACACTGTGACCTTCTAGCATTAGAACTTCCCTCTCCTGGTTTAGACTCTAAACTAAATGGTGAAACTTTGCTCAGATACTGCCTACTAAAATCTCTGAAGTACTCTCTCACTTAATCAGACAGGCCTGCAGGTTTTACACTTACACTTTGTTTAGCAACTGGTTTAGACTTGGATCACAAGTTGAGGTGACTTCTTATACTTGTCTAGAGAATTTAAGGGGTTTAGGTGAAATACCAGCAGACCCTGTGACCCTATGGGTCCTGGCACCTCCTCCACTAATCATTAGTTCAAGCAAGTGCTTAAACTGAAGCTAGCTTCTAGTTGCTTTGACTTTGAGCATGCTTTTGTCTTTATTCCAGTTTAGAAAATTAATACTGTCTGGACAGGAACTTTTGGTATCCACGCATCCTGTTAATTCATACATTTAGTGAAAAGGAGTTACATTTTGTTCCAAGCCAACTGCTACTCTGGGTGCTGGTACACGTTGTCCCTCTGTCCCTTTCTTTCTGCTCCCAGAGTAAAATCAGACTCCCTGGGGAGACTGTTACACCCGTATGACATCCATAGTCATGCATCGTAACTTTACAGGAGGAGCTAACCAAGAGCTGCTAAAAGGGATTTATTTATGGTGAATTCACTAAACTATCTGCTCATGGCACACTCAATTCACTAATATTAATTTAGCTCTGACCAGGCAACAGTCAGGGGTAAGTGTTGTGGTGGGGCAGGGGTTGAGTTATAGGCAGAGCTGCCATTAAAGAACTCAATTATTTGTTGTTTTTTTCCTTCCTGTTACCAGTGTAGTAGACTGAGTTTAAAAATATTTTTTATGTTTGTATCTGAAAATAATTAGGGTCTATCATTTCCCCGTTCTCTATAGTTCTCCCAAAAGAAATTTGCCGGAAATCTGCGATAAAATATAAAAATATAAAACAACTGATAGGTATTTGACTATCCTGGGCTTTTGAAGGTGAACCGTTATGACACCCGTGGTCCCCTTGAGAATTTCATAACGTAATGAAGAGAATTAAAAAATGTAACAAGCTCTAGCAGCTGCTCAGTGAGGCCTGGTGACTGTAATTAGGAATGGCACATAGAGAAGGGCTGCCTTTGAGTGGCTCAGAGGAGGCCAGACAAGTCTCCCTCAGTCTGAGGCTGAAGCCAAATAAAAAGGTCATTCATTATCACAGCGCCTGGTCTTTCTTTCCCTCTTTCTCTCTTTCCCTCTTTCTCTCTTTCCCTCTTTCTCTCATTCTCCCCTCCTGTCTGTAGCTCTCTTCTCCTTCGGACATCAAATCAGAAGTTCACAAGCATTCCCACAAAGGTCGTTTTGTCATCGGGGGGACTCGCTGCCGTTAGCGGGATTGTGTAACCGGAGTCTTCATTTGCAAACAGGTGTAGACCCTCGTTAGCGTCGATTCCATTGGGGGCAGCAGAGATTTCAGGGAAAGAGAGAAGCTGACTGAAAACCAAGACAGTTTTGATGTTTTTGTATGGACGTTATACAGCGGTTACAATGGCGGGTTATTCGTTGATCTTCTTGAGCTCAGACTCTCCGACGCGTTTCGCTCTTGCTTCCCCAGGAGCAACTCTGAACATTGCTTCCGGGCCTAGGCAGGATGAGGAGACCCTGTATCCTGGGCCTGGACTACGGATTGCCAGGAGGGCGATGCGTGATATGACAATTCTTTGCTGCATGTCGAGCTTCACAGGCCAAAGGACACACTTTCACACTGGCGGTCTCTCTGTTGTCCAGTGGTTACCGTGCACCACTGCAGGGGGATTCTTTATAAATGTTGCGTCTGCACAAAAGAATGCGTACGCTAGTTTCAAACTTTGGGATATATAAAAAACTAACTTGACGTGAGAACGTGCGGTCCTCCACGCACACTTTGACCCATGCGTACGCACAAAAATTGGAGAAATTAGATACTGCGACTACGTTTGGCAGAAGGATGCAACTAGAGAAAAGCTTTTAAATTGATAATATTGTGAAAAATAAATCCAAATATAACCTCTCACGTTTTACATAAGAGTTCCTTGGAGTGCACACAAAAAACATGATTTTAGATAAATAGCCAACAAATGGAGATATCTTTTTTTGCAAAATAACGGATCAAATATATTGTAGTTTAATCGGGAATCATATTTAATTGAATCTGTAGTTATTAAACACTATGAAATTTGTTGTCATAAATAATAAGGTGAACATAAGGACAAATTACTTTTAAACTGATGCTGTTGCCTCAGTCTGTCACTCCACTTCTTTTTCCTTTCTGGGATGGTCCGATTTTCTGAACCAGTCGTATTCACAGCGTTCGACACATGCTGCCACTCTAACGCCTTTTTGGCATTTTTATTGGTCACAGTGTGTCCACAAAAAAATATAATTTTTTGTCTTTGAACCTCCCCTACAAGAACTTCAATTTCACACTTGGTGAAATTCCTTTTTTTAGGTTTTCTGTTGCAGTCATGTAGTCAGTATCGATTAATAATAATTCAGGGCGTTTCAGTGACAATTTACGGGTTGTTAATTGGGTGGGACAAGATGCTCGTACACGTGCGCTAAATTTCGAGGGGATTGTGATTTATAAAGGAAAACTAGCGTGGGATGTGGGTACGCAATGTTTTATAAATCCGAATATTTTTTATTCTCTCTCTCCCTCTCTCCCTCTCTCTCTCCCCCCCTCTCTCTCTCTCTCTCTCTCGCTTTATCTCTCCCTCTCTCCCTCTCTCTCTCTCTCTCCCCTCTCTCTCTCGCTCTCTCTCTCTCTCCCTCCCTCTCTCTCTCTCCCTGGCTCCGTTCCTTATGCTTAACCCTCTGCGTTCTCTACAGCAGAAATGCAAACCTTGGCGTGAATAAGTTTTAATGGCACTGGTATTACATCCAGCTGCTGCAACCACTGCCTGTTTCTCCCCAATACCATTAACTGGGTCAGGGCCTGGACGGAGGCCATGGGCAGACCAAACCCTAGCCGGCGCAGCCATCCGCAGAGCACTTAAGAAGAAATTAATCTCGGAATTAATTTCTGACAGGCTGTATCTCTTCACGGTTTTATCGCCTTTCATTAAAGTTTTATACTCTCTACTCATCCTCAGGGGCACACGTAAAATTCTGAATGGCGGTATCACTATATATATGCAGATAAATTGTTAATCCCGTTAAGTCTCTTAAAAGAGAAAGAAAGGTACAGACTCTAGGAACTCTAGGAGTGGAGGCATTTCCGGTAATTTGTTATTGCAATTTTCTGTTCTACCTGAGTGCAGCTGTCAAGTTTGAAGTCGTCTGAGTGACAGGCCCTGGGGGATGCTCTCCAGCTTCACAAAGCCATTAGTCCCCCCCGCTCCCCCCTCCCCATGAGACACACGTTTTTGCAGGGATGCTACGTCATCATCAGCAGAGCCTCAGCCCCCCACGACCAGCTCAGGGTTTTACATGGTGCTTGGAGCAGCCACCACCGTGGCTTTCAGGACTGGTGTTCGAACGGCACAGCTCGGGTCACAGAGAATTACCCATCTCAGGTCCTGAGCACCAAGAGGGTTGCGTGCGCTACTCCCCTTGTAGCCTGTAGTGCCACACAGCACCTTAGAGGAAGAAGCTAGTCCCAGCTTTGTAACCGCTCCATGCAGGGCTGTATGCCCTGGCATTAAGGAACTCCAGTCTGGACACGATGACATGGAGTTCCTGTATGTAAGACATACTGACTTAACATCAGTTATTGAATTTTGGCTTCAAATGAATGAAAGTCTAGCTTTATTTGTTTTAGTTAATTTTTATTGTAGCAACAGCAATGCTTCTACTTGGATTCAAACCTGCAACATACTGGTTACCAGTTCAATAACCTACCATGACTAATGGAGAATCCCTTCAACAGGGCAATAAAAATGTACATGGATGTATTTCATAAGCATTTATAGATTTTGAATGGTTAATTTCTGCAAGGCAATCGGTTTAATCGATAACAAAATGGTTAATAGGCAGGCATGTACTCATTCATGCACATTTACTAATTTAAGACCTGATTTTAAATAGAGGTCTGCAAGCTGAGAGGGGGAAATGGTTGTAGTGTTGGGCTGCTGTGGCTGTACTATGGATTGTGTTACTTGTGTTAATTAAGTAATCTGACTTTTTAGAATGTAAATCCTGTTCTGGTGTATTTTAAACCAGGTTTTGTGTATGGGATATCGGATTGCTACTTGGCACAGGGTTACCTGTATTATGTGAAATGCTAATGCTATTAAAAAGCTTTAACATGGAAGAACCTCCACATTTAGTATAATCCTAATGCTATTAAAAAGCTTTAACATGGAAGAACCTCCACATTTAGTATAATCCTAATGCTATTAAAAAGCTTTAAC
>JAOVYW010025542.1:34556-48994 GCA_025775045.1 Hiodon tergisus | reverse complement strand
ATGGAAGAACCTCCACATTTAGTGTAATCCTAATGCTATTAATAAAGCTTAAAAAGGGAAGAACCTCCACATTTAGTTTAATCCTAATGTAATTTAAAAGCTTTAACAGGGAATAACCTCCACATTTATTACAATGCTAATGCGTTAAATAAAGCTTTAACATAGAAAAACCTCCACGTTTAGTGTAATGCTAATGCTAATGCTAATGCTATTAATAAAGGTTTAACCCAGAAGCACCTTCACATATAGTGTAATGCTAATGCTATTAAAAGTCTTTAACACAGAAGTACCATCACGTTTATTGAAAATGCTAATGCTATTTCTATTAATAAAGTTTTAACGCTTATGTTATCAAGAACCATTCAAAACACACTTTTGTGAAAGCGTGGCTGGCTACAGTTGTGGGTAATTGTGGGGAAATGCATTTAAAATAAAGCAGTATCTTCATGATAACTCATGATTCTCCTCTCCTCTGTCTCCACAGGGGGCATTTTTGAGACCCTTGAGAGTGAGCCTATAAGCGTTGAAGAACTGGCCTTCAAGTTTGCTGTAACCAACATAAACAAAAACCGGACCTTAATGCCCAACACTACACTGACCTACGATATTCAAAGGATAAACCTGTTTGACAGCTTTGAAGCTTCCAGAAGAGGTGAGACTCTTTTCGATGAGATATCAAGTATTGAAAAATTCTAAAATGTTGACAACCCTATAAAGTATCCTGCATTTCATTCGTGAAACATTTTCCCAGGTCTGCCTTGTACTGTGAGGCATGGAATAAAATACTCCTATTCGTTAACACAGTCCATTAATTACCTGTCGGGCGGCCATAATCGCTTGGGAAATTGCTTCTTTGAACCCCTCACCCTTTCTCCGTCCTAGCCTGCGATCAGCTGGCTCTAGGTGTGGCGGCTGTCTTTGGGCCCTCCTATAGCTCCTCGGTGAGTGCGGTCCAGTCCATCTGCAACGCCCTGGAGGTGCCACACATCCAGACGCGCTGGAAGCACCCCTCTGCGGACAACCAGGACACCTTCTACATCAACCTGTACCCCGAGTACACCTCCATCAGCAGGGCCATCCTGGACATTGTGCAGTACTTCAAGTGGAAGACTGTGACCGTTGTGTACGAGGACAGCACTGGTGGGTGTCTCCTGGGGGGGATATTAGTCCTTGGTGTGAATGTTACAGTGCTCTTCCAAGCACAAGGAGAGCTTTGCTCTCGTACTATTAAATGTTTTTGAAGGACTTTTGTTGCTATCTTAGGCATCCTACAACTTTCCCTTTCAAGTTCCTGTGATTCCAGTGTTTGACTGGAATCTCAGATTTCCCCCTAACACCATTGTTGTCACCTGGCATGCCATGGTGATCTGAACGCAGCCCCTATAGCGATACTGAATTCTGCAACACTTTTTAGTGGGTATGTTTATCCTAGGTCTGGATATGAGGTGCCAGCCTGTGTCAGCCATGGCGGGTTACTGCCACGCAAATAGGTTTTTTAGACAATTGACATGGTTTAATTATGCCTGAAAAGGTTGCAGATGTCCAGGAATGACCTCTTTATTATTAATAATAATTCCAGCTACAATTTAACGATACACGCATAAGAAAGATACCACAATAAGTGGATTTAGGCCTCATTTGTGTCATTTTAGGAACAGGTATCCTGCGTTGAATAGGCCACCATAAGAACATGGGAGGTCCCTGTAAATCTCTAGGCTAACTACATTATCACTCTACAGTACATTTCCTAATTTCTGTCTGAAATTTTGAATATAAATAGGGTAAACTGCATGCGTCAGGAAATTCCAACATGCTGTGTAACGGTGTTCGGTATTCATCAGTTAAATTATTTAATTGTCACCGAAGTGGAAACTGTAATATTTTGGAATTGTCGAAGAGCGATGTTCAAACGAGCGCCGATGGGAAAAGGGATTCTCTCACGTCACCATCCCCGTCACTTTGGAGACCATTATTGCACAAGCTCAGGGTCTGAACCCATTACATCTGTGGCGTTTTTGTCAGTGGTTAATAGGGTATAGTCGCTGCGGCGGCATTGCCGTTCTGTGGATAGGCCTGGGTTTTCACAGCATTGTGGGGGTACCGCAGACACTGCTACCGTCTCTGTGCTTTAAGTAAGGAGGACAAGTTGACAATTTCTCAAGAATGGGGGGCTAATATATGTTGTTTAGCCCGGAGGCTTCCCCTGTTTCTGTCCAGCTTCTTTCACTCTGGGTCTTAGGCCCATAATTGACACGCCAGAGCTAATTAAAGCCTCTTTCAGGACCGCAAACCTATTACCGTGCAGCAGTAATTCATAGTGGGTGGCTTATACTTGCAATTGTATTGTTTCCTCTATTGATGTAATTAATCATTCATCACCTTGTATTGTTGCTACAGAAACGCTGTAATGGTTGTTGTTTGGGAGGCAGTTGCTAAAGTGGTGTGACAGAGCAAGCTCAAAGGTTGAAGATTGCTTTGGATTGTGGCTAAAACTGTGAGATTTTTACAGGGATTTTCAGTTGTTTTTCAAAAGCAGCAGTACATCACATGGCACAAGAGGTAAACCTGTTCTCTTTAAGTTTTAGTGGTAGTTATAGACAAGACATGATGTCATTTGAGATGTGTGTGATTAAGCATGAAGTTCACGGGGAACAGGATTATGCGATTCTGCAGTTACCATACCATTCATCAAACCCTTCACAACACTGCACAACTGCCATTAATTATTAGCTGTGAAAGAGACTCTTTCTCTTCATGTTGTGCAAACCAAAGAGGAATATGTCACTATCAGAAATATACAAAAACAACACATTCTGCTGAAAAACTAAAATAAGACTATTTTTTGTGTTAACGGAACTGTTTGCTGAGTGCTGTTTGTATTAATCCTTGTTGGGACCCATTTAAATATAGGTATGGATACAACATAAGCGGGACGCTATTTAATCCGCATTTAATATGCGTTTACCCACTTTTAAAAACCCAAGTTGATTCTGTCATTGGACAGCACATCTAATTATAATTTAAACAGTTAGAAGAGAATTAGCTTCATCGGTTCATTATGGCACAATAATCCACTACATAAAATTCATAGTGGTCTTAAAAATGTCAAAATCATATTTCATTAAGCAATAAAAGATTACTGAATAACGAAAAAAGAAAACACATTTGTTATTACATTTTTTTGCACTTTCTGACTATGAGCTTGCAGTTGTTGCATTGAGATTCACATATCTGTAAGCATACATGTTAAGTATCTCCACTGTTTTATAAACCTAAAATAGAATATAAGAAAACTGAGATCCAGCATTTTGAGAGTAAGTACTGTCATAGTATCCTCGCACAGAGACTCATAGTACCCCTAAGCCCTTCATCTGAGGACTCAAATGACTCTTCCAGCCCTCAGATGTTCTATGGTCTTTCAGTGACTTTAAGTTTTTCTTCAAAGGAGAATAGTATTGAGTTTGGGGAGGGGGTAGCTTCAGGATGCCGTAATAAAGATCCTCAATGGTCAGATTTATACTGAGTCTACCCTCGGTCTACGCTCGGTCCAGGCTCGGTCCAGGCTCGGTCCACCCTCGGTCCAGGCTCGGTCCAGGCTCGGTCCAGGCTCGGTCCACCCTCGGTCCAGGCTAGGTCCAGGCTCGGTCCACCCTCGGTCCAGGCTCGGTCCTTGCTCGGTCCAGGCTCGGTCCACCCTCGGTCCAGGCTCGGTCCAGGCTCGGTCCAGGCTCGGTCCACCCTCGGTCCAGGCTCGGTCCTTGCTCGGTCCAGGCTTGGTCCACCCTCGGTCCAGGCTCGGTCTGCGCTCGGTCAACACTCCCTTTTTCCTTAAACAGGGTGTGTTTTGGAAACCCTCAGAAGGAAGCGTATGAGTGCTGAAGTATTCTCCACAATCATTTCAGTATCTTTGGCATTTTACAGGGAGCAAATATTTCAGCTAATAAATTACGAGCGTACGATGAATTGCTAGCACTACTTTAACAAATTTTCAGTGCCTAACAGTGCCTAACATTCTTTCCCAAATCTATGTTTTTTTCTGCTTCCTGTATGTTGTGACGGGGTCATGGGGGGGGGGGGGGGGGTGAAGGAAATGCCACCCCATTATGGACTGTGTGCATTTAGACTGTGACGCGTGTACTCGTGCACAGTGCCTGCGCTTACCTTACATTTCCTCTCCCTTCCTCTCAAGGCTTAATACGTCTGCAAGAGCTCATCAAAGCACCGTCCAGATTCAACATTAAAGTCAAAATCCGACAGTTACCGACCGGGAACAAGGATGCGCGGCCTCTGCTGAAAGAGATGAAGAAGGGAAAAGAGTTTTACGTGATTTTTGACTCCTCGTACCAGACAGCTGCCGAGATCCTCAAACAGGTTTGCATGCATTATGTTGCTTTGCTTCATCCTTATCCTTAGTGTGTGTTTGGTGACCCTAGTAAGGGATGGGGAGACTTTAATCCTTTTAAGATCTTTCTGATGTGAGCCAAACCTTCTAGGGAGACAGAAGCGGGTTTCGAAAATGTGATTGGGTTGTGTTTTTGGTTTTACATCCGTAGCAAGAAAGAGGTCCTGCTCAGGTTGTTTATGATTCCAGCACCGGTGAGAGTATCCTGTCTTTATAAGCCCCAGAAGAACTGTGTGGCCTTCAGGAGCATCTGGGCTCCTTGTTTGGAGGAGACTAGTTGGGCTTCCACATCCTCCCTGTGTGGTGACAGATTTTGTAGAGAAAATTGTCCATTCCAAACTGGGGAGAAAATACTCATATACTCAATGCTAATAATAATTATAGAAATAAATTATAAGAAATAAATACTGGAGCTCACACATGGCTTGCTTTAATGCAGTCCCTTAGAGGGAGGGTGGTTGTTAATTTTAAACCCATACTGTTTAGCAGTCAGATCCATGGCACATGATTAGTCAACTTTTCCTCCCCAGCAGATGTTCATTAAATATGAAAGCAAAGAGTGTGAAGACAAGATTAAATGAAAACACAAAGAAAAAAAGAAAAGCCATCTTTCATTGGCATAAACTTGTCCCAGCTCAGGCAGTACATATGGGCTTGTCCATCCATGCAAAGGGAGCTCACAAAACCAAGAATGGCCTTACCTTAACGTTGCCAGTGTCGTGGCACCGTTTAGCACTAAAAGTACTCTTTTATGCAGATCCTGTCCATGGGCATGATGACCGAATACTACCACTTTTTCTTCACTACGCTCGTAAGTGCAGCATTAAAATATTTTTCCTGTGGGCAAAAAACAACAAACAAAGCATGTGTACCTGTGCAATCGGTGTTCCTGTGTTACCTGCGTTGCCTGTGTACCTCTGTAACCGGTGAGTCTGTGTTACATGTGTAACCAGTGATCCTGGGTTCGCCGTGTAACCTGTGCTTCAGTGTTACCTTTGTGCCTTGTTACCTGTGTTACCTGTGTTACCTGTGTTAGCAGTGTAACCAGTGAAACTATGTTTCCATGTGGGCTGCAGGACCTGTTTGCCCTGGACCTGCAGGCCTACCAGTACAGCGGGGTGAACATGACTGGGTTCCGCCTCATCAGCATGGAGAGCCCACAGGTGGCCTCCGTAGTGGAGAAGTGGTCCATGGAGCGCCTGCAGGCCCCGCCCAAACCCCAAACCGGCCTGCTGGATGGCATGATGACGGTCGGTGCCCCGATTGAACCCTGCCCATTCATTCATCTTCAGCACCCGCACTCTCTTGCCCCATGCGTCTTTCATTTTGATTAGGGATGGATTTGTTGATTGACTCAGAGATTGATTGATTTGATCGAACGATCTGAGCGACTGCGCCGTTGAACTGTTGATTCACAGACAGAAGCGGCCTTGATGTACGACGCCGTGTCCATGGTCGCCGTAGCATCCCAGCGCTCCACCCAGATGACGGTCAGCTCCCTGCAGTGCCACCGGCACAAGCCTTGGCGCTTTGGACCGCGATTCATGAACATGTTCAAGGAGGTAACGTAGCTCCAGCAGGGCTCCTCAACCTTTCTCACATTCAAGGGTATTTTCACGTCACTCTTAATGAGCAACTTTACTTTGGAATTTATAACCAGTAACTATAGGGCATTGAAAATACACGGAAAACTTACTAAAGATCAATTCAATGTGAATGCATTGGTTCTCAATCCTGGCACTGTCCCAGTCTGTGAGCAAGTTTGTATTCTAGCCAAGTCATTAAGCACTTAATTGAACTAGTTTCATTTTATAGGACTGAGGGCCACTGCAACTAATAGGTCTATTAAGACAGAAAACACCAGGCAGTTTGAATGTATTTTTCGCTCTGTACTGCAGAACTCCATTTAATGTTTGCCAGCTAACACACTGCTATGTCTGTAGCTGGGCGTTGGATAATCTCTGGATTAAAGATTGCACTGCCTCATCCGATAAAAACCGCCAGCAAGCAAACTCGCGTGCAATCTAAGGTCCCCCAAACACAAGTGGAAGTGTCCTGATGTCACACAAGTGAAAGTGACCACCTCGCCCCGAGGAGTTATGTTCTCTCCAACCAATCACTGACCATTGACATGCTTTTCAACCAAAACGAGAATAACATTTTCCCTTAGTCTGATGACCTCCGAACTCTGTAAAGTGCTGGGTTTTTTTCTAGGTAAAATGAGAGTCAGACCTGTGCACAAAGTCCTCACAGTTTATGGTCAGAATATATTTTCCAGCCATGTTTTGCTTTGTGCAGAAAATCCACACCAAAAAGCACGATCCAGTAAACACAGTTAATGAATCAAATAAAGAATGGCTATAACAGTCTGTTCAGAATGGGGCATACAGTACTATTTTGGGCAATATAAAAGTCTCATTAGATGTATGTCAGCGGTTGTTGTTTCTTTTTCCACTCTGCACAAAAATAGCATTGAGCGTCATCTGGGCCTTCCTCCTCCAGACTACTGATCAGAACGGTGCAGCTTTTTGTAAATGGCTTGTAACAATGCACAAAAGAGCAGAAAATCAACACGGAATAAACAAGACCTAAATTTAGTCAAGATTCGATTGCTTAAGTTCAATAACTAGAGCTAAAGATGTGGTGATGCTCAGGATGTGGTCATTAGAACGCTGCTGGGGCACGAGGGAAGGATGAGTCATGGAAGGGATGGAATAAGAGAGAGAGAGAGAAGGGGAGAGAGAGAGAGATAGAGAGAGAGAAAGAAAGAGAGAGGTTGAATTGTGAGTGTGTGTGAGAGTGAGTGAGTGAGCGAGGTTACTAAACTTGTTTTTTAATCCTGCTCAGTCCTTCTTTCGACAACATAACAATATACAAATAAGTACCTCAGAGCCTCAGTTATAGGAGCTTCCACATTTGGGATGCAAATTCGGTTTAAAGTTCTGTGTGACAGAAAAAAAAATTGATTTAGTGTTTAGTAAGTTCAAAATGATTAATGTAAGTAACATAAGTAATAAATCAAGGAGGGGACATTAATTTAAATAAAAACAAATGACTAGGGCACCTTCAGGGTTTAGTGAATGTGTTATATTTGCCAGAAAACTCTACGCTGTTGTTGATCTGTCACTGTAACTTCTTCTCCTCAGTCAGCTGATTTCATACCCGTTCTCTGTTTCATCAGTTTCCTGTTAGAAAAAGGAAATGAGCTCATGTATGGCGCGGTTCAGTAAAACACCCACTATGTTTGTCCTGGTGTAAACTTGATCGATGGGCGGAACCGTTGAAGGAGATAATGGTATGGCAGGTGTCTTTAATCACCTTTCAGGTGGTGTTTTTATTGTTTTTGTGTCTGTAGCTTTGACAACCTTCCAATGACAGATGGCTATGGGCACTTTAAGTTCTGCTACGCCGTCTGCCTGGGAAAACTGTGTCCTGCTACACCGTTGTTCGGGGCACACAATGTCTGGCTAAACCTCTGGCAGGGGCACAGTGTGTCCTGCTTCAGTGCCATAAGGGGCATAGTGTACAAAGTACCACTGCCTGTAGAAATTGATCTACACAATGAGAGGGAAACAGAAAATTCATTTAAAAAATGTAAAACACCTATTTGTCTTCACTCCCGAGGTTTTATGTCAAATTGTTTGTTGCACCAAACCACTGATTTCCTTTAAACATACCTTGTTGGTTTTTCACTATTCTCAACCCATCCATTTGTGTTAATTTGAGTGCAACTTTGCATCTGTGTGTGTGTGTGTGTGTTCATTTGTGAGCATGTGTGTGTGTATGTAACTCTGTGATTGTGTGTGTGCGTGCGTGTGCATTTGTGAGTGTACAGTTATAGATAAAACTGAACAATATTGAACGCACAACTACCCGCCACCCACCCCCCACTCCCTTTTCAGGCACAACTGGATGGTTTGACCGGGCGAATAGTAATCAACAAGACAGACGGCTTACGGAAGGACTTTGACCTGGACATCCTCAGTCTTAAGGACGACAGCATGGTAAAGGTGAGGTCCATTTATTTTCCCATTGCACTTCTTTTCATTTTGCATGTTGCTATAGTAACAGACGTTTTTATTTTATTTCATGTGCATACACATAGGGACGTATTCATTTTTGGTTTTGTCATTGTCACGCCCCTTGACGTAAGATGACTGTGCGTTTGGCTAAATCTCATTGGTCATTTCAGTTGTCATAACGGCCTGTATGTTTCACTTTGCTTTCACTTTGTATTCATGCAATTCATTTTTTCTCTCTCGCAAGACTCTTGCCGATGGCACACGACGTAACAGTAGAGATTGGAAAAAGGTTTGTACTTCCGGGCCCGGTTTGGTGTTATCTTGTCCCAAAATCTCCCACCCTTTCCCTGGTACCTCCTTTCTCCTCAGTTCCCCAGCGGGGAACACGCTAAATCAGATCCTTCCTCTGTCACCTTTCCGATATCCCAACAGCCACACCTTTAGTTAATTAGGTCCTCGCTCTACAGAATAGCGGATTCGAATCAGACAAAACGGTCAACGAGGCCCTCGCTGTCCAGAATCGCGGAATCGAATCACACAAAAATAATGTTTAGAAAGCCGCAAGTCAAGGAAGTTGCACTCGGTGCCTGGTCTAAGAAAAGCCCTCGGTATGATAGACTGCACCAATAAAGCTGGGATTTATGGCTCTGTTAATGAATGGGTAATCAGGCCCTGTCGACTCATCTCCGCTGGCTTCGCGCCGAGTGACTCGACTAACTGCGGATGAATAATGGGGCTCTTCTGCCTGTCCACGACAAGTGCTCTTTTTCTCCAGCGGTTGTTAATGTAATGTTGTCCTCAGTGGAGCATGTTTATTTTCTTGCACTCAGTTTAATTTTGCTTGCACACATTGCCCCAGAGACTGGTAAGACAGGGCGTTTATGGCTAGCTCTGGAGCTTGAGGAGAACGTGGTTCAACAAGCACAGAATCCAACATGCGCAGATATCAGGAAGTCTGAAGAAGCTCGCTTGGCAATCTTCAGGGTGAGAGCTAATGTCCAAAGGCCCAACATGAATCCTAAACTAACAGAAGAACTGAAGAAGAATGTCAGTGACTGGTCGTTGACGTAGATCCCTGTCTGTGTAGCCTTCAGCTCGAGGTGCCCTCTGCACTGTGGGATTTTTTCCACCCTTCTGGGTGACACCCTTAGGGCTGAGGTCACCAGCCGGTCATGGCAGGACAGGGAGTCCTGCAGTCTGGGAGTCAGTGGGGTTCAGATGGTTAACCCCCCCCCCCCCCCAAAACACACACACACACACACAATAAAACACAGAAAACAAGAAGGACACACAAAACAAATCCAGGCTTTGACACTGCTACATATCTTTATATGTCAATATAATGCCATAGTGGTGTGGATGAAAGGCCAGCACATTATTATATAATAAAACCTAAAACTAAACTTCTTATCAGTCTACAATCCCAGTACTTCCTGTCACATCAGGAATTCATGTTGTACTCCCAAAGATTAGCATTTCTCCTTGTGTGCTCTTTGGAACTCTGGTATCAATTTGTTTGTGCTGGCATTGCTTTGCAAGAAAGATCTGCGTTCTAATTCTGATCATGACGAAGGCCAATCCTACCAAACAGTTTCATTATGGTGAGGAACTGTGATTAGTGTTACAGCCTTCGTCATCTACCGCTGAACCTAGATCAGGTTTACTGCGAGTTATCGTCAGATCCAAACCCCCCCCGGAAAGTTTTTAGGGTGTTTCTTTTAAAATGCCTTGTTGCCATGGGAATTTTAAGATAAAGCAGACTATGGGTTTTATTCGGCAGATCGGGGTCTGGAACTCCATCAGTGGCCTTAACCTGACTGAGAGCGAACGGGAGAAGCCCACAAATATCACCGACTCCTTAGCCAACCGGACGCTCATCGTCACCACCATTCTGGTAAGAGCGCATTGATGCTTCATGTTATGTTATGTCATGTTAACATTCATAAAGATTAATTCATGATTATTCAAATAAAATGATTTATTCACCACATCTCAACGTATTACTTGAAATATCTGAATATTCAAAGGTACCCAATTAGATAAGTTATCCAGCTATGCTCTCTCTGAAACATCTTTCCCGCAGGAAAACCCGTACGTCATGCAGAAGAAATCGGACAAGCCGCTGTACGGCAACGACCGCTTCGAGGGGTACTGCCTGGACCTGCTGAAAGAGCTGTCGAACATCCTGGGTTTCTCCTACGAAGTGAAACTGGTGTCGGACGGGAAGTATGGCGCCCAGAATGACAAGGGCGAGTGGAACGGCATGGTCAGGGAACTCATCGACCATGTGAGTGTTCCACCCTCGCCCCGTGCTCGCCGTTCAGCGGACAAGCTGATCGGAGTTGAACTTAGCCCTTATGGATAAACCCACTGAAAATGGTTTACCGGAAGTCGTGACAGAAGCAGGAGATGCGAAGGGGTGGGTGTGGGGAAATACGTGGCAGTTTCAGCTTGATTTCGGTGAATTTTTGAATGTGACAAGAGGTTGAAAAGAATCACTTGATTGAACAGGGGAAGATAATGGGCACCCTGAGTGTCCCGATGAGATGAGTTCTGTTAGCACGTTTCAAGTTCTCCCTTGTATTACGTCCCTTCCTGACTGCTCACCTGACAGGTAGCTGACCTGGCGGTGGCCCCTCTGACCATCACCTACGTGAGGGAGAAGGTGATCGACTTCTCCAAGCCTTTCATGACGCTGGGGATCAGCATCTTGTACCACAAGCCCAACGGCACCAACCCGGGCGTTTTCTCCTTCCTCAACCCGCTGTCGCCCGACATCTGGATGTATGTCCTGCTGGCGTGCCTGGGCGTCAGCTGTGTGTTGTTCGTCATCGCCAGGTAAGGGTGGGTCCGGTTAAATTCAGCCAAAAACACGATGCGGCAGACAAATATCTCTCCTCTTAATGTTATTGTCATATTGAGTACGGCACTGTAAGCTATCAGTCAATGATCTGAACTGATCTCTCTCGTGGGCATAGACACGCTTGTTTTTATGCCTTCCTTGACCGTGCCCGTACTTAATCTTGGATTGCAGTTAAATTGGTTAAATTCTTCCCCTCTCCCTGGCTGAACAGGTGTGTGTCCGTTGAGTCCCCCACTCTGCCAGTCTGATCAGCGACCTTGTGAGTGTCGAGGCACTTTCAGTAGGCCTGGCCTGTGGCTCGGTCTGTGGCCCGGTCTGTGGCCCTGTTTTGGCATAGCTGGAGGTGGAGGAGTCCAGCCGGCTCTCAGACATGTACAGCAGTGACTGCATCTGTATACACACACACACACATATATATATATATATATATATTTGCAGACCATTGGGATATGAATAAAGTCGTAATGAAACCAAAAAAATATGCTGCGACTATTAAAACAGTATTTCTTCAGTAAACGCACAAAAAGTACACGTAAACATCAAGCCCATGTACTACATGCCTGACATTCTCAAACACAATTCAGTTTAAATCAAATATCGAACAATTGCGTGGAGCTACTATTTTCATAATCGCAACAAAGCACATTTGACTGATCTTTTGAATTGATTTTAAGGGAAAACAGTCGCCCCCCGACTGCCCTCATCTCAGTGTGTGCCTTTGTGCAGTCAGTATCTGTCCTGGTTTTCAGTGACAAGGCTAGGAGATTCTGCACATGCTAAGCAGAGACGAAAGGTATGGCTATCACTTAGGAAAGGACCAAAAGTGGAAAGGGACTGTTCTGAAGCCTTCCCTCGTTGAGACCAGTTCAGACCTTAAGAGATGAGAGAGAGGTAATTTGGTCACTAATGTCATGCTAATAATACCTCAGAAGATCCTTAAGATATTAGGTCTGTTTTTGTCTGCTTAGCGCTGATAATAGCGTTACAGTATATGAATGGTTTTCATGTGCACTGCTTCTAACTGCCTCTAATCCCATAAAGAGTGGTGGTGAGAATTTTTGATTCAAACCATATTTGTATGTTAAGGCAGCTTTGTTTTATCATCGAGACTTGATGGTTTTCATGGAATTGCATATTCATTGCCAATTACGGTTAGCCAGGTATGACCAACTCCAGTTCCTCAAGGGCAGCACTTTCTTGATAGTTGCTGTTCCAGCTTTCCTATGATTTTTTGAACTGCAGTAAATATTTGTCAATCCCACCACCCTGAGCTCTATCTGAAAATCAGTTGCTAACAGAACGGTAACTGTAAAACTGCAAGGCCTGTGTAGCCAGCTAGCATGTAAAGCGTTTTTTATTTAAAATTTTTAATGTAGGTAGCTACCTTCCTTTTCACGTTATTGTGTGTTGTCATATTTTATTCACTCAATGAACTCAACTGCACAAATCTTTCCTAAAGTAATCCTTGCCCTAACCCAAGCAGAATCAAAATGCATGCCCAGGATTAGAGTATTCACCAAGGTCAGTCTGAAATGAATTTATTTCAGAATGTAGCTTTAAATTCACCTGATCGTTAAGCCAGAGGTACATGTCTTTTATATTCCGGATGAAATATCACAGACAGTGGATTTTCTTCTAATTTTATTTACTTATTTTAATCTCCATGGCCAGTGTAATTGAATAATTAAATGGCAGTATGAGGCAAAAAAGATAAATTGTCAGGAAGAACGAAAAATGAATGCTTAATGGTTATTATTTCTAGTACTGTATTTCTGTCCAGTGTGCTGGCACACGTAGGCTATACGTGTAAGCAGTTCTCTTTTTTTCCTCCAGGAAAAAAAAACATGCCTGCTAGTGTATTGTGCTTTGCGGACACTGTTTTTAGGTGTTTTTGGTTCCGCAGGTTTACACCATATGAGTGGTATAACCCCCACCCGTGCAACCCTGACTCTGACGTGGTGGAGAACAGTTTCACTTTGCTGAACAGTTTCTGGTTTGGGATCGGCGCGCTCATGCAGCAAGGTACAGCGGGCTCAGCGTACACTCACGGCCTAGAGCCTGAAACCCGTTCATGCCATGTGTAGTGAACCAAACGTGTGAAAACCTGGATCGACTTCATTGCCACACAAGCACGAAACATTGGTGGTGATGTGTGTAATGAGGGGCTCTCATTTCTTTCACTAATTTAGGACCCAAACACGCAGAAGACGAGGTTGTTTTTGTTATCTCTTGCCATTGCGTCTCCTCTACGTTTGATGAGTAGCTCAGTTACTAAGACATTTCTCAGACACCGATACTGTTGATAAACACGTTATAATTCAGTTTGCGCCTTACATCAGCAAACTCAGTGTTTGAACAAATGAGTGTGTGCATGTTTGTCTTGTCCTCCCTGCTGGCTTGGATCTTAATCTCAGATAAATGGTTTCTTTCCATTGCTTTAGCATTGCCTGACATCAGTCAGTGAAAATGAAGTGAGCTGTGCATCACAGGAGGGGCAGGCCTGTTAGAAACTGCAGTGGTTAAGCCACTACTACACTCGCTGCCCAATAAAGAAGAGCTGACCATTTCTTAATACTGACCTAGGTCATGTGACATTGTCAGTGTTTTTGCTGTGGGCCAGGGTCGCCCAATGTCCATAGTACAGTGGGCCAGGGTCACCCAATGTCCATAGTACTGTGGGCCAGGGTCGCCCAATGTCCATAGTACAGTGGGCCAGGGTCACCCAATGACCATAGTGCAGTGGGCCAGGGTCACCCAATATCCATAGTGCAGTGGGCCAGGGTCGCCCAATGTCTATAGTAAAGTGGGGCAAGGTCACTCAATGTCTATAGTAAAGTGGGCCAGGTTCGTTCAATGTCCATAGTGCATCAGGCCAAGGTCGCTCAATGTCCATATTACAGTGAGCCAGGGTCACCCAGTGTCTTTAGTGCAGTGGGCCAGGGTCAACCAATGTCTATAGTGCAGTGGGCCAGGTTCGTTCAATGTCCATAGTGCATCAGGCTAAGGTCGCTCAATGTCCATATTGCAGTGAGCCAGGGTCACCCAGTGTCTTTAGTACAGTGGGCCAGGGTCACCCAATGTCTATAGTGCAGTGGGCCAGGTTCGTTCAATGTCCATAGTGCATCAGGCTAAGGTCGCTCAATGTCCATAT
>JAOVYW010025542.1:9417-31601 GCA_025775045.1 Hiodon tergisus | reverse complement strand
GGACTCCCAGCGGTGAAGGTGGAGCAAGCCATAACCTGTGTTAGCCTCGCTCGGGTGTCCGTAGCGTGGGGACTCCCAGCGGTGAAGGTGGAGCGAGCCATAGGCTGTGTTAGCCTCGCTCGGGTGTCCGTAGCGTGGGGACTCCCAACGGTGAAGGTGGAGCGTGCCATAGCCTGTGTTAACCTCGCTCGGGTGTTAATGCTAAGTTGATGAGAATGACAGCTATAATCATGGTGATAATTAAACTTTTGCAAACTCCCTCTCCCCAGGTTCCCCATACAGAGACAAGGTAACCATCGCCATCCTGCAGCTTCAGGAGGAGGGCAAGCTGCACATGATGAAGGAGAAATGGTGGCGGGGCAACGGCTGCCCCGAGGAGGACAGCAAGGAGGCCAGCGCCCTGGGTGTGGAGAACATCGGGGGAATCTTCATCGTGCTGGCCGCCGGCCTGGTCCTCTCTGTCTTTGTAGCCATCGGGGAGTTCATGTACAAGACCCGGAAGATGTCGGACCTGGAGGAGGTGAGTGAGGGCCAGTGCGAGTGGCACAACAAGCTGTGACGTGATGCGGAGAGCCCTGCCACGGCTCAATGTGAAACCTCAGGCTGGGACGTCTGAGCGAGGTCCACTTTCCTCTCTGTGCGAGGGAACGGATTCCAACCTGGGTACCAATGAGCGCCAGGAGTTTCACTGGGAACTGACTAAAAAAGCGAAACATTTCCTTTTTTTTTTTTTTGGTTCAAGCACCATTTACGCACGATTGTTTCAGAATGCGTATATTTGGCTCTCGTCAGTCCTATAAGGAAAGTTGTCCATGTAATGGTCTAGAACATCCTGGCAATGCTTACATGCTAGAATGGCAACATGCCTGAACAAGCTATGTGCAAATGGAAATTCATGTTGGGTAGCTAGCTAATAAACGTATTTCATTTCTGAAAAATCTAGCTAGCCAAACTAGCTAGCTAGCTAACCAAGTCTCACGGTTAATAATAAATACATAGTTTTAGCAAATAAATGACATTTATATCTAGCTGATTAATATTGTCTTAAAGAAAGTAGTAATTCGTAGGTATTCTGTTTTTAATTATTACATGTTAAACACGGGACAGTGTAAGGGCAACCAGAGCACTCAGTGGTGCACACCACCAAATAGAAGAAAAATCCTCTTGAAAAAGATTTGATTTGTTGTTGTAGTTATTTTTTTAAATTTTTTTTTTGGAGGGATGAGAAACAGGTCAGGTCAGAGTATGAGCTCATTGAGTCTGGGAATTATCAGGCACCTGCTGTCATGAATGTTTTATTATCCAAGAGAGACCCAGCAGATGCACTTCAGCTCTGGGTTGAGTCGGAACAACTGTGTATCTATTGGCAGATGAAGGTACGCCATCGGGTAGCCCACCGTTGGCTAGGAAACAGGAAGTAGTGAGTGTAAAGGTTGCATTATCCTTCAGGAGATCCCGCACATCACGAGAGACCTGAATTTAACAGATGCTACCTAGCTGTCTTAGCTGGGCAGTTTTTCTACGTTTCCCATGTCACCCCCGACATATTTCCTTGATGTGTACACAAAGTATTTATACATGAATCTAGTGTAGTCCATGCTGCCATAGCAACATTGGCATGGGGTACAAAATGACATGTGACAAAGATACAAAATTTACAATTATATGGCAATGACGAATATTTAAATAAAAGCTGTTGCCCTAGGAGAGCCAGACATTGAATGCAGATTAATCTTCACATGTACCTGCATGTAGCCCTGGTCAGCTTATGTTTTGTTGAAAATTTGGTTTTAATTTTTTTGCAACAAAATTGTAAATGCGTAATAACAAGGAAGCATGTCATCATTATTACTCATTATTTCTTTTGGGGAGAAAAAAATAATTTCATGAAAGGCATGAAGCACCTAGATGTCCATTCAAAAGACAAATATTTATGTATTCATGCTATAGGTGGCATCTTTTCAAAATACATTCTTTTCTTGAATTATTTTATTTGTTTGGATTGCAGCTTTGTCAACCCCGGCTGTACATTCTGTAGGTTGCATTTTGGTTCTTTCTTTCTTAATTTAAACACTTTGGCGTCGGAAACAACAATTTGACGTTTGACATCTGTCACTACTGTTTCTCTTGCTTGTAATTATTTATTTTTTCTCTCTTTCTGCTTTTCTATTGTTTTCACCACAGACGTTTTACGAAAAGGCATGTTTCTTTAAAAATGTTTTATGTTGGAATGATATTTGAATGGGAAGTACAGTATGTGACAACTATGTGTGCATGTTTCAATTATTTTGACTCCAACAATTTCTTCCCGTTTTCCTATTTTTATTTCTCATTGTGCGTGCCTCCAATTCTCTTTTTTTTAAAAGAACGAAATCCCAGCTTGTACACGTTTCCGTCTCGCCGCTCGTGGAACCGCACGGTGTTGCCGATGGGTTCAGTTAGCTTCTGAACTGCCTGTTTGCAGCATGCTTTGAGAAGAAGATGACCCCTTCTGATTTCACCATGCATGGGAGAGTGATCGTATGGCAGTCAACCCTGCAGCAGACATCTTGGCTCGGAGCTCTCCATGTCTGGACGGTCCAGTGTGTCCACCGTCAACCCTATAACACTGCTGTTGGGGTGTGTGGTGCCAGTTAGAGGTCCTTTGCTGGGAGTCGGAGAGAGGGAAACAGAGGTGGATGAGTGTCTATACTGTAGCAGGTCTCCCCGCTTTACCCGAATCACATACAAAGCGAGTAAAGTTCACACATACATCACGCAGTATCACTCTGGGCAGGAGATCCAGGGACCATCATGCAAAGTGCTGTCTCACAGGATGACATGTACAGCTCCACTCACTTAACCAGCAGTGGTGAGTTTCAGATTGAAGTGAAATAAAAGGTCTATCGAGGCTGAATTATAAATCTTGATTCAGAACTCATGTTGCTAAGCATACTAATAAACACAGATACCAACATTTAAAAATTTATATAAACTGCTGTAGGTGTTGTAGGTAAAAAAAAAAAAAAAGGTTTGTTTTAATGCTAGCATACTGGAGGCCTTGAAATTTTGTTCATTTTTTAATATCCCACGTGCTCTTTATCCCAAGTTCTTTGGATTGCAGTGCAACCAGTATTGAAACGCTGAATCAATCATGCACATTAAAACTTAATTTTCAGCCTGCTGTTATTTTTCCTTCACGCTTCATTAAAAGTGAAAAACCTAATTTAGTCCCCCTCTTGATAACAGTAACTTTTCTAAAGTGTGGTGTCATTATAAACAAAGTTGTCTCTATGGACTGAATTAGTAAATTTCAAACACCAGCAGACAGGAAGACTAGCACAGACCACCTTACTTATGATGAATTAATTCATATTTACCACCCCAAATAAATAGAAACAGGATTTGTGTGATATCCATGAAACTTGGATTTCTACTTCCACACAGTACAATAATAATAAATAAGATTCCCTATAATGGGCAGATATGTAATTTTTGAGCCACATTAGTAGTCTTGGTCAGAGCATGGTGGAAGATGATATCGCAGGTCCGTAGGATAAAGTTATAAGTATTCTGAGCTATACATAGTAGATTATTTCCTCTTTAGAAAACACACATCAAACCAGGGGGAAAAATCATTATGATATCATTAACACATCTCTAACAATTTTTTGCTAATTAGTAAATAACACATTTTTTATAAAAATAAAAATAAACTCAAATAAACTTCTAAGTAATGATCATCTGCAAGAGTATTTAATAAAATATATACAATTATATTATTATACTATCTTATTATATTAACAAAAATTATTGTGTTAGACTGAGGGAAGCGCTTGTGTGTACTGGGGGAACAGCAGGGGGGGTGAAGACTGAGGGAAGCACTTGTGTGTATCAGGAACAGCAGGGAGGGTGAAGACTGAGGGAAGAGCTTGTGTGTATCAGGAACAGCAGGGAGGGTGAAGACTGAGGGAAGAGCTTGTGTGTATCGGGAACGGGGGGGGGAACTGAGGGAAGCGCTTGTATGTATTGGGGGAACAGCAGGGAGGGTGAAGACTGAGGGAAAAGTTTGTGTGTATCAGGGGAACAGCAGGGGGGTCGGGGACTGAATGGAGAGCTTGTCTCAATTAATTATTAATTAATTAATGGTTAATTGATTCTAGCTACATGATAGTAAAAGGCTCTTCTCCTCTGTTTTAAAGTGTTCTTCACATGTGACATTTGAGGCTGAAGAGCTTTTTCTCATCCTGTCTATAAAGATTTATTTTCACATCAAATCTATTTAAATGTATGGACAAAAAAAATCTCAGTGAGCCGTACTGTTTCTTAAAATGATATTTTATTGCTGCATTACACTTGAAAAGACATTAAGAAGGAAGTGTGTACTGTATAGGCAGTCTCCAAGCTGATTTGCACCTCAGAGGCCTGCTCTTTTCAGCGCCTATCTTACTGTCTTCCCTTTCGAACAGTGCTTTCCTTTCAGTGCCGTCATGGAGGAGCTGGGCATCTCGCTGAAATGCCCCAGAGAAGCCAGGAAGAAGCCGAGAGTCAAGAGGAGGTCGGGACTGCCGGGCATTCTGCTGTGTCCTCACAAACGCCTACTGAGGAAAGACATCCTGGCTTAGTTAGGGAAAACATTGTGATGGCTTCACTCTGGGCTATGGAATTCAGATCTTGCTTTCTCCTTCTCTTCCAGAAGTGTGCCCATTGAACTTGCTGTTTTTAGTTCCAAATTTCCAAAAACATTTTTTAACAGAAAATTGAAATAATATTCATCACTTGCTTTGTTCATGATATCCTGCTCTGGTGCTGTGATAACTTTTCAGAATAATAAAAGTTTTCTAGGCTACACCTCACGTCTGTGACTATTGCCTCGGGTTAATGCAGCTTGCTTCCAAAGCATCATGGTTTAAAGGGGACTGGACTAATAACCAAACGCTGGGCGGAGCAATGATGTCGGATCCCCGAGCAACCCAAAATGCAGCACATGTAGGTACGCCTGTGGACATCGCAGTGGATGAAAGCACCAGCTAAACCAAAGGTGCTGCGTAAAAACGACACGCCTTGTCCCACAGGGCTGTGTGCGTCACTCCAGGTGCACATGCAGGATGTAGAAGAGTCCATCATGGTTCCCATTGAAATCCTCCATCCACCAAATAAAAGGCTGTGTAGCTGCTACCCCGCTCGGCTGCCCCAGTTTTCCGATCGTCAGACGGGAGTCTGATTCTTAGCCTTAATTAAGCCTGTGTTTTGGTGCTTAAGGGTCGGTTGGCCTGCTTGGAAATAATCTGGTCTCTCCCAGTTACAAACAGATGCCTTTCCACTGACACACACGAGTGAACTACGTAACACTTGAAGGAATGCATCGAGATATAAAGGAATGGAATGAAGTTCAGAAGTTTAAGCAGATTAAGCAGGAGTCGTTTGGATAACAAATGTGCACGTGTACATGTACAGCTAATAAAATCAGAAAAAAAGAGATTTTGATTCTAAGGTCTGTGTATTCTACTACTTTGAATAAGATCATGTGAGTGCTGTCATTACATACCGCCTTAGGGTCACAAAAGGCTTATAAAAACAAGTGGTAGAATTTGCACTTATGGACTGCCCTGAGTTTCGACTAAATCAAGGGGTATACATAATTGTTTAGTTACATTATAGAGGAATCTATTATTCAAAAAGATTTCTCTATAATGATGCATTTACGACACCTCATTCGATGAAAGCAAAGCAGATAATGAGATTAATTCTAAATAATTTAACGGGGTTTCGACTAGGCTTTTCTCCAATAAGTCACTTCCAAGTAAATGGGTTTCTCTGAGCTGTTGTTAATTAAACACCTCATTAGTGAAGAAAAAAACAACGTGCAGTCTCTTAGATGAGATTCATAAATTCAAAATCCATACGTCAATAACCATGCATCTGCATAAAAAATGTAAATAGAGTGGAGTCTTTAATGACTAACTGGTGTATTTCCATTTGAAGATTTCCTCAGCTTCCACAAACGTCGGTCCTGATTCATTTCCACTGTCTTGATCATTTGTTTTTTGTTATTAAACAAAGATTTTGAAATCTTATAAAATAACTTTTTAACGAAAAAGAAAATCTTCATTCATGCCAGCCTGTAAAATAAAACATCAAATAGTCATGAGGATAAACGCCACTGAGATTTTGAGGTACTTCAAAAATACAAAAATGACGATGACTGTTACTACGCTTTAGCAGAGCTGGTCGTTCTTTGTGAACTTGGCTCTGCAACAGGAGCACAGGCCACTGCCGTCACACATGCTTGCATTCAGTAAAGAAACAGACTGAACATTTAGCAATAAACGCTAACAGGAGGTGAACAAAGCAGGTTTCACTGATTAAGCCAATTGCTAACGCCGAAATGAAACAAGGGAACACGGGCATGCACAGAAAACCAGTCCCTCTTACACAGACGTGAAGAAATGAACAGCAGTGTTGGGGGATCAGGGGTGAGTCACCGTTAGTTGCACAAACTGCAGCTCTTTGGTCAGTATGCCGCCTTGGGACAGGTAAGGGTTCATTGTTTTTTTTCCTGCCCTGGTCCGCCTCCATTTTCTGAAGGATTACATCATCGCATCTAGACTGACCAGTAATGGAGGCCAAAGGTCACCGGCGGCGCTAACCCTCGAGAAAAGCCTTGTCTGAAATCCTCATGTGCACAAGATGATGCTTTTTCCGACACGCTTCAGGCAGGAATGGGAATCCCTGCCCAGAAGACACTCCACCGCACCTTACCTTCAGTATCGCAGAGTTTTGGAGGAAAGCTCAGAGGTAAGAAAAAGAGGTAAGGAGTTCAAGACCAGAGAATTTCTGAGACAGCTAAAATAAATATTCGGCACTCCTGAACCTGAATATATTGTTATCGACCAATCCTTACTGATGTCTACCATCTGTTTACAATATAAAACGATATGCTGAAAGACCTGAACAAGAACACTGCATCCTGTCGTTCTGCTCGTTTTGGCTGGGGCAGGAAGCTGGGAGGAGGGACAGTCTTAGAAAGTAAAGCAGTGGCGGTTTGGCCCAAGGTGCGAAGGCTGTCATGTGTTCCAGCAGCAGTTCTGCGGCCACTCAACCTTGCTTCCTCTCAGCCCAATTGTACCCTAAGCCAAACCTTAATTCCAGCCCAAACCTACCCTAACCCAAAACTTCATTCCAGCCCTAATGTACCCTAACCCAGACCTTCCTCTCAACCCAAAAGTACCCTAACCCAAACCTTCATTCCAGCCCAAACCTACCCTAACCCAAAGAGTTGCTATGCTCCTTGACGTGAAAGAAAAGCACCAGCTTGCCCCATCAAATCCCATGTCGCATTTCTGCACTAAGATTCACACCAAGAAATGATGTTCTTACTCAAATTAGGTTTTCTCATTCTACTGACCTGGATTGGTAAGCATCAGTAATCCACAGTCAAGTCCCTCTCAAATATTACCCATGATCCTCATCTTTGCATAAAATAATCGCAAGTGGCCCAGTGGCCCAAGGCACCCGCCTGACTGCTGCAGAGCCCTTTTGATTTGTCATTTGTGATTAGGTAGGGCACAGCAGTGGTGCTCAGGCAGGGGGATTTAAATCTGCTGGATTTCTCTCGGCACCTTGCTAACCTGCATCACCTATTGACCAGAAACGTTGAGAGTAAATAGCCTCTGCTCAAATCACACATGCACCGACAGACATTAAGTTAATTAATTAGTTAATTAGCCCCCTGCACACAGGCCCCATGCTATCGCAGTTTTAGCACTTGGCTAGTGTTGTGTGTGAGTGGTTTGTGAGCAGGCTACTAACTGAACCTTAAATTGGACTACCCACTACTACTGGTTTCATTGTGATTAGGGATTTCACTGTAATCTGTAGAGATGGAATTTTCTCAATGTCACAGCGGCCAACGCTATAGAAGACAGAAGATTCATAATCATAAATAAAATACTTCTATTATGTTTAATTAGAACTAATAAAAAGTGATAATATCGTTGCATACAGTAAGTAGCCCAATGTGAGAGAAAGGGGACGAGAGAGAGAAAGAAAGGAGGGGGGGTGAAGGGAAAGGGAAGTGGAGGCACCATCCAGTTTCTTTAACTCTCAGGACATTAGTTGCCACTGCAGTATAATCCGTGATGAACTTTCAATGTCACAAAAAATGCCATAACCTGGGACAAAGAGAATGATGGGTTCGGTGTTCCATGAGTCTAGTGAGACCTGTGTATCTAGAATGGGGGGGGGGGGGGTATGAAAAAACAACAGCAGATAAAGCTTGAAGGAGGCTTTGCATTAATCTTCCGTTGTAATGACGGTTTAAGGTTTTTGGTTATTTTGATGAATTCTGGGATTTGAGCTGCTGAGGTTTAAACGGCTTTGATTTCGTCCGATGGCCGCAAATCCTCTAACCCTGCTTTCTTAATCATAAACTGCGCGGCAGGTTTTTAATCTTGCATGAGCGAGGCCGGGATTACAGCTCCCGATTCTCGCAGCTGCTTCCTCTTCAAAACAACCCTCTCTTCCCTGACATTTTTCTGGGATTTTTTTTTTTTTTGAAGCCATAATCATACTATTTTGTCGCTGGATTGTTCCAATGCGCAGCAGGTGGGGAGGGATGAAGCTACCAGGAAAAACCCATCACCGTGAACCATAATCGGAAAAAGACTTTAAAGAGGAGAAAACGGTGCCCATCACACAACGCTGATGTTCGAGTGGCTTTTCCTCTCAGCCTCTGATCTCTGATTGTTTAATTGAACCTATTATTAGATCTGAAATGATCTCACCTGGAGTTTTCAGGAGTAATTCAGACATTTACTGGAATACCACGGCTCTTGAAAACCAGGGTTTTACGACCCCTGCTCTAACATCTGTTGTTTTGCCCGAGCAAGGTGAGAATACTAACCCGGTTATTGAAAAACTGAGTTTAATTGTCCCCTTTCTCCATTCAAAATTCAATGACACATCAAGTGGAACTGAACATGGTCATTTCTGCTGCAGTAAGTAGGCCTATGGCAATATACACACCTGCCCTCCCTGCTTAGCGATATGGAACTATCCTCGACCAGCATCTTACCCTAGAAAATAAAGTAAGGAACATTGCTAGGGGTCAGAACACAGGCTGCATGAATTTTTAGGCTTCACAAATGGTGCTGAGAGAAATAGTATGTGACCTACAGGGGGGTAGACAAAATGGAGGAAACACCAAGCAGTATATGAATATTTATGAATGCAACTAATTAAGCGTTAAACAAGTTTAGAACGGTTTCTAGGGGGGTATTGGACCATTCTTGAAGAAGGAAAGCATTATAGAGAAAGTTTTTTTCGGAGATGGAGGTGGTGGAATACTCTGTACTCTACGTTTCAGAACTTCTCATAAAGGGAATGATAATTACATCTGCCAAATTGGAACATCTGCCTACACCAACTATTCAGCCACTTTCAAAACCTGTTAAATCTCCCATTAGAATCTCACATTAATGTTTTGATTTTAGGACGTCTTTTATACCACAAACATGTTGGTAATTATGTATTATGCAAGACTTTTTTCCCCATTGTGATTTGGTTATTTCAAAATATTAATAATATATTCTCCATTATTTCCTCTACCCTCTATACCTGTGTGCTCACCAGACTTCTAACTGGGGACTGAATTAGGGTCCCCCGACTAGAGGAAAATGTAAGTCCCCAGGTCAGTGATCCAATCAGACAATCTCCACAACTCTTAAGGGAAAACCCCTACACCAGGAGCAATGTGTGCCATTCAAGCTTTACCGATTCGTCACCATATCATTACACAATCCATTCATTGCTCCTGTCTGATTGACTTCTGGAGAATTGATCAGCCTTTGATTATGGCTTTTGGTTCTAAATATATTTGTAGGGGACTACAGAATGTGGGACCACATGATGAGAGGTGTCTCTATGCTTTATGATCTGAGGGGCATAGTACTGAATTAATATTAATATAATATGTGCAGGAAATCTAAATGAAAACTAAATTAAAAAGTAGATGTATTCCTCCATACATTTGATTTAACATAACGTTATGTTAATATTTAAATATCAAACGTTCCTACCTAATCATCTTTTTATCCTCTTATCTAATCTTGATTATTCTTGGGGGCTGTCCACTCCCTTGATCAATTGAACCAAAGCTAGAGGCTGATAGTTAGATAAAGCGTAGGAGCACAGATGAAAAATGACCCAAGATAAAGCGTGGTGAACCACACCGTTGTGTTAGGAGTGTAGGGGTGCCTGATGATTCATACAGATCCATCGCAGAGCCCACTCCAGGCAAAGCACACATACACTCATCGGACCCGTCCTGCCGATGAGAACAGTCGCCATTGTCCAGGCCGCGAAATTTACTGGGGGTTGCTAAAGTGTCTTTCAGACCACTCCTCAAACCACTTATGTCCCAATAGCTTTCAAACAGTCCCAAAAAGATTTTAACCGATGGATGAGTTGTTGATAGACCAGTAGAGGGCACCCTTCCCTCTGGCCCAAACTGAAAAAACCAGTGCTCCAGGGCAGTGACAGGGACACAAAGCAGAAGGAGACTTTGTCTTTCAGACAAGACATCAAAACTGACATCCTGATTCACTGTGGTCCCATGGCACTTATTGTAAAGAGTAGGGGGTTTCCTGGTGTCCTAGACAGATTTCCAAACGGGCCATCTAATCATCTCAAAGTATAATAGGCTAATAATCTCATCAGCACAATGAGTGATCACTGCTCTGCCATCAAAACGGCAGCTGTCCAGCTAAATATTGTTTCCCCCCCACGCCCCTCTTGTACATGGTGGGGAAACCTAATCAGCAAAGCTAGAGCTTGTGTTAGACTGCCCCCAACTGGCTGTTAGGAGTACGCACTGTAACATAGGTTAACACTAAGCTACCTTTTACAACCCACATTTCTGACAGGCTAATTCAAATTTCAAAAATTTCCTTTTTATTTCCGCACTAAAAAACGTTTTTTTTTATGTTTAGATACAAAAAGATACTACAATGTACAAGACAGGAAGTAAACGATGATGCAAAATAAAATTGAATTATTCAAAATAGTTTCAGAGAAGCAACTCAATTTTGAGAAATTCATTATCAGATCAGTCATTACTTCCTTGGCATAAATCCCCAAAGACTGAGAGGTGAATTTTCAGATTAACCTAAACAGAAACCTCCAAAATACCATTCACTTGCTGGAAACGATTTCCACGTTTGATTCTGATTTTAAAAAAAAATCTGTTTGGTAAGGGGGATAAAAGAAATAAGTCTTTATGTTGCTTTTGAAATATGAAATTTAGTGACGGTAGAGTGCGTAAATATTGACTTTAGTATTCTGAAATACAATACCATGGTATTTTTTCAGCAATATAATATATTTTTATATAATAAAGCTACTACGAAGTTTACAGGTTATTTTTTCTTAAACTCAATCACTTAACTTTCCAAATGCCTAATAGATGGGTCTGATTGTCTTCTTACATATTGCACTTATTTTGAACCGACATAAAAATGTAACAAACTACAACAATGACACACATGAATGGATAACCAAAGTAGGGCCCAAGAACCGTCAACAGGAGAAAAAACCAAAAAGCAGATTACAAAACGACTAGTCCCTACAATGAATTAAGTATCAGATCTCAACTGGCTTCCTTCTGCTTCTTCTTTGGAACACGAACACAGTTCCAGTGCATTGGAAGTGAATGCTTAGTCATTTCAACGCTAAAAAAAGGTTACAGTAGGAAAATAGATGCATGCACATCATAAGTCAATCGGCGAAAGAATGGCGCCAGGATTTCACAATTTTCAAAGAAAAATTTAAACACGACACGTTTGTTTAAGTTTGTTAAAAAATTTAAATTTTGAGCAATTGAACAAAATCTGAATACGAGTCATACACACATTTAAAAGTGGTACCTTACCTAATTAGACAAAACGAAGAAAAATGCTCAATGACTGACATTAATGTAACCAAATAAACACTGTTTCACCACAATGGGGTGTCATTGGGCTTGAAAGGTGAACGCTCCAAGATATGAAAAAATACTGTGTAATGGAAATTCCTATGCTACTATAAAAGTAGTCACTGCCAAAGTTCAACCAGAAGTTTCAACTGCATTGACTATTTGTATTGGTGTAAATCTGACAGTAAAACCATACTATCTGTCTAGCAGGGAAACCCCCCCCAGAATTGCTCGCAAAAAAGACATGGTGAAAATGGTAGTGACCTTAGTTCAGTGCAGGTTTTAGTGCAGCGGGAGGCCAACCCTAGTCCTGGAGAGCCTCTTAATTCTTTAATCAATGTCATTATTTGTCATTATTATATAAACGGGTCCATCTGGTGTTCTCCAGAAGCCAGATGAGCGGTAGGCCAAAAAATGTCAGACACTTCTGGATATGGGTTTGCCACCGCTGCTATAGTGAACTTCTGTCCCAAGAGGAACCAAGGAGTTTCAGCCCATCACTATCAGCACTGAGGTGTCATTTGGGATATCTGAAATTATTTTTAACGATTAGCAGTGACCACATAATTATGTTGGTTAACCTGAATGAAACGATTAGCTCGTTAGCAGGTTAAAGATCTCAGGAATTCTTAAAAATTTATGAAAGGAGAGGTGGTTTGGAACTCGTCCGCGGGGCCCACGTGAAGACAGATGTCCGTGATGGGGACAGGGTCACCTTGGTCAGCTGTCCTAGGGATGGGAGTGACCGGCTGGCCTTTGGCCACGGGCGGGTCCTCGGTGGCGCGGGCGTCTGCAGACGAGCCCGCAGGGGGATCCGGGTCCTGGGTGCCAGGGCTGGCAGAGGCGAGGGGTGCGGTGAGGGGGCCGTCCAGAAGCGGGCACTGGGTCAGAACCAGTGTCTGGTCTTGGCCCTCGTCGAGGCCGGCGTTCTGGCACAGGTTGGAGAGGCTCTGCAGGGTCTCCTCCATGCACAGCCGCAGCTGATCTCTCTCCTGGAGCAGCTTCTCCTTCTCGCTCCTCTGCGGGGGGAGGCACACCATTACATCACGCAGCTGCTCCCGTGGCACACGTTTACAATCGCTCCATTTAAATTTACAGAAGGATGTAATGAAATGCCTCTTCCTGCATTATGAGCTTCAGACTGGGTTTGTCACAATTTCACACAGAAGTACAAAAGGAGCACGCATTTGAACCTGCAATCTCTTAGTTACCATTTCAAAAAACAGCAAATCCCGGGGCACAGCGTGAGCTACAGCGACATTAGAATATTCCCCATTCCATTGAACAGTAAATTACGAACCCCCCCCGGATCGAAGCACAAGCTAATTTACACTTCAACAAATTCACGTAATTAAACCACGGAGACAACACAGCACCAGCTTGTGGATCTCGCACTCCAGGCTGTGGATGCAGTCGCGCTTGCGTTTGCGGCTGCGCTGCGCGGCCATGCGGTTCTTGCTGCGCCGCCGCACGTCGTGGACCAGCTCCAGCTGCTCCTGGGTCAGCGGCTGCACCTTCAGCAGCTGCTGGAAGTCGTTCCGGCTCACAGACGAGATCTCCTCCACCGGGAAGGGCAGCTGCACCTGGTGGGAGGGGAGGGGAGAGGGAATGCCTTCGGTCAGATTCCCCACACTTGGGGCACATCCTGCACACGGTTGGGCTCCAGTTGTCCATTGGCCCATTACTGCCGGCTTTTCCTTTCTGCGTTGTAACTGAACTTCTCTGTGCTGCATTGCTAACTGCAACGCCAACAGCTCCGATGCACTCAGTGGCTGAAATATGGCATAGTTAAATAGCACAGTACGTCAACTTCTCTGGAAATGGCTTCTAAGTCCACAAAATCAGACTGTCATACAATCAGAGTCAAAGCAGGGAGGAATGCAATATTATGATAAAATACCACCACCTAGTGGCGTTCTCGATCCAACCTGAGGTCCCGGCAAAGAGTTACCGTACAGCCCTTGCCTCGGTTCCTCATCACCTTCACCCACAGCCGACCAGAACACTGAACCTGTATGTCTTCCAGGACACTTATATAATACTGAGTGCTACTGACCTCACTGTCCCCCTCCGTGTCGAAGTCCTCCGCCGAATCATCCCCCGAGTTTACGGAGGAGATGCAGGGGCTCTCCTCCAGCTGGGACGATCCTCCGCACTCGGGCAACAGCTCTTGCTTGTCCCCCAGGTCCCTCAGAAAAGGGCAGTCCCCTGTGCTAGAGCTCAGGTCCAGCTGCTTCAGCCAGTGGAAGTCGGCGGCTCCCCCCAGTGCGGACGACGGCGCTGCCGGCTCCATGAGGAGGTGCTCGGGCCGTGTCGGGCCCAGGTCGGGCCAGAAGCCCTTGGCCAAGTGCTCGGCCACCTCCCTCTCCACGGTGCTCCTCTCGCTCTCCAGAGCGGAGAGGGTCGGATTGGAGGGATCGACGAACTCCATCAGCCCCTCACTCCCGCTATGCTCCAGAACATCGTCTCCAACCGCTGTTGCTGCAGCCACTGCAGCCTCGAGGCGACACGTGTTGAAGGGGCCCACAGGGCAACAGCCAGACTCGGGAGGGCACTCAGCACCTGTACTGGGGGTCTCCCCGAAGCCGGTGGAGTCAGTATTGTCGGGCAGTGGTGGTATATAAGGGACAGGGCTGGCTACAGGGTTGTCCACACTTTGACAGGCTGCACTGGTCTCTGGCTCACCCCCAAGACACAAACTCGCTGTCGGGTCCCTGCTAGGGCTGCCAGGGCACGGTGCGTGTAGAGGGCTTTGCAACCTTCCACAGGTCAGGACTGGGGAGAGAGATTGCATCTGGGGGCCACAGTTATCCAAACACAGTCTGTCCCTCCCATGTGCTTTCCCTAAGGTCAGGCAGTTTGGACAGTGATCCGCTCGCACGTCCTCCTCTGAACACTCAGTTGCCTGGCTCTCAGGCTGTCCTGCCATAGTCCCGGCTTCCGGGCACTCTGCTCCTGCTCTCTTCATTTTTGGGACTACTTCAGGGGGTACGCAGTTGGCAAGATCCTCTCCTGTGCCATCCTCATCTATGCTGAAGCTGAGCTCGGCCTGCGGGGACTTTTCCCTGCTGTAGCTGAGATCGGCCTGCAGGCACTTTTCCCTGCTGAAGCTGAACCCGGCCTGCGGGGACTTTTCCCAGTTGGAGCTGAACCCGGCCTGCGGGGACTTTTCACTGCTGAAGCTGAACCCGGCCTGCGGGGACTTTTCCCTGCTGAAGCTGAACCCGGCCTGCGGGGACTTTTGCCTGCTGAAGCTGAACCCGGCTGATGGGGACTTTTCCCTGCAGCAGCTGCTTCCGCAGCACGCCTTCCTCTGGGAGCCCTGCGGGCCTTGACTGCTGTCAAAGAACTTTGGGATGAGAAACTCAAAGCAGCCATTTTCCAGATCATCAAAGCCCAGAATCCTTGCACAGTTGTGGATCTCCAGAATGTTTTCTTTGGTAAAGAGGAGTTTGGACGTGTAGGCAAACTGTAGCAAAGATTCAAACCCTTTTGCTGTCACCTATAAACAAAAGTTATAAAAAGTAATTATTGGAATTATTCACTGGCATACCAGCCCATACACTTCTGCATATGCATCCATATTAAGTTGATACACTGGATATTACTGGTCACAACCAGGATCACATTGTACATAAACTTTGCACCTAACTTTTTTCTAATACTACAGTTCAATGCGAGTTATTTTACTTTTTTACCTATTTGCATAGCCACTGTTATATCCAGAAATCGCATTACATTTTCAATTTACCCACTTACATAATTGTATATTTGCTGCAGCAATTTAGGTGAAGGACCCCTCCCAAAATTTACCGGTCACAAGCCCCCCCCCACCCCGTAATAACAATGTCACAACAATGCAATAACAACGTCACCTGCTCTTCCCTCTTGGGATGCCTATAAAAAGTTTATTTCTCAGTCTGCTGACATCTGAATGCCTCACCTCGTCAGGTAGCGTGACCACGGAGCCAGTGCCAGGCCCCACTTTAGGGGTTGCCTGGGCCCGGAAGTACTGACTGCAGGCAGCCAGCACGGCGCGGTGGGCCCGAAAGTCACAGCCGCCGACCGCCACAGTCACGTCGCACAGAATGTCGCTTCGGCGCTGATGGTCCAGGTAGCCCAGCACCTTGGCACTGTGCACCGATGACTCAAACGTGAATGTACAGGCCCGCGGACTCTCGTAAGACATGGTGCCGGCAACCTGCCAAACAGGAGGGGCAGAGCCTTTGAGTGGTGCCACACAATGCCCATGCAGAACACTTCCTACCCAGTGAGACTGACCAAAGTCTCCCCTCTACTGTCTATAGACAGAAATTACAACTGTAAATAGCCGTTTTGACATAAACGTAAAGTGCATTCATAATTCACCCTTTAATGCAAACCTCCGTACATGCCACAGGGACAAAACAAATACACAGCATAAACAAAGGGCCGTAGTCTATAAAATGCATTTATAATACACATTCAAATCAAAAAGGACCAAAGCACGAGCGAGGTACCTGCTTTAGAAAGTAATCAATCCATGTAAACGATCACTACTTGACCGCTAAGTATTCAGTGGTGTGATTTACGAATAGCACAATCTGCTGAGTCACTGTTCCGTGGCGGAAGAATGATCACGGATTTCACGATATTCTCGGTAGTATAAAACGTAGCAGAAAACGGCTTTTCTATTCAAAGTAAAAATTAGACCTCCTACCAACGTAACCAGTCATTATGCAACAACTGTGCTTTAGATATAGGCCTGCTAGCTAATGTTATTGTAGAATTTTAACATCAAGACGGAACTGTCAATATTTACGTCCATACTTTGTAAAAATGAAACCAACAATAAGTTACAGCGTTGGAAACAAATTTAAACAACTTGACTGAAAAAAACACATCATGAGATACAACTAATAAAATCTCACTATTTAGTTTGCAACAAACTCTAAACTATAGACATGCAACACTAACTTAATCTCTCGTAAATTGGGTATTACTGTTCGCGCGGCTTACGAAGGTTTCTTTCAAAACCAACCAAAAACTGACAACTTGTTAAACAACTAACGTTAAACATCATGTCCAGCGAATGTGAAAAACAAAGCGGCCAACTGATTCAATTCCTAAATCGTCTATCAAATACATTCATAAATGTAGTACAGGCCCTGTGCTGTATTAGGTAAAACTCCGTAGTAAACCCATCCTACATAATTTACAGATAATTGGTCTCGCTAGGAAGCAGGACAATTACATTTTTCTTCCGAAATATCTAGAAGAAATGTTAAAACTCCCCCGCTCCGATTTCGGGGGGAGTATCAGGTTAATATAAAACATAGTAAATAACTCATGATTTTTAATAGCGTAGCTCTGAATCTTGATCCCATGTGGATTTAATGTTATTACCGATAGATATAGCGTTTATATAAAAGTTGTTTACCGCGCCATACAGTAAAACGAGAAAGTAGTGAACAAACCGATCACGGGACTATCATCTCCATTTGAATAATTTCCGATTTCTATACTGCAACCCGAAATTGACAGTTCATTAATATTTTCCGTCAGTTAATCCCTTCAAGTACGAATATCTGGAGATCTAGTGCACATATCGTTCGTTTGTCGCTTTTCCTTTCTTCTGACACAAATCACGTGACAACGGCTAACAAAATATTCCAGCTTCTTCCCTCAGACGGACTAAACCAGCTGTGCAGTGTGCAGCTTTAGGCCTGTATTACTTCCGTTATTATTTTTGACTAACAGGACTTTTTTAAGGAAGCCCTGAAGAGTGTAGATATGTACGTATGCGTGCGTGTGTGTGTGTGTGTGTGGGGAAGTGTGTGTGTGGGGGGGGGCTACTACTCTATTTGGTTTTGTGCTAACTCACTCCTTATTTAACTGCAAACGTTTAACCCTTTTCATCAAACACTTCCTTTAATATTCTATACATGAAGAGAAATGTCAAATTCACATTATTTAAAACGCCGCAATTATTTTTCATATCACAGTATAGTTTTATTTATTGTATCCATTATTCACCCGGGATCTGAAGAAAAAAAACATATGCAGTTATCTGAGTGTCTTTCTACCAGAATCCCCTTTATTGACTGTGGCACTGTTATGCTTTAATACTTAAATAAATATGTCATACAAATGAACGTCATTTTACACCCATAACCTGATCACTTTCGGCCATTTCAATCAAATATAAGTTCACCCATTGACTTATACATTATCAACAAAGTAAATGAAACGTCTCCCTGCACTTTTGTGATTTTCAGAATTCTGTTAGCATATTTAAGTACTTCAGCTAAGCTTCTGTAGGATGTCAGCCAACAAGTTTACTCAGAAAAGCACTGCAGAAGTCTTACAACTCCTACCCCTTCCAATATTTAAGGGGTTGGTAAAAATCGCCTTCTTCATTAATTAGGTCGCCCCATCATTCCTTGTGCCGTGGTCACAGTGTTGACCAGTGTAAAAAACGAAAGGCCTTTGACCGCCCAACAGCCCAACATCTTTTCCCTAATAATATCACTTTTCGTAAAAACATAATCATCCTTGGACTTCTCCAGTATTTCAGAAATCAAGGCTGTTCTTCACAACACTGTTAAAAGATGACTTGAATGACGGACGGACTGAACATCCAGTAGAGAACGTCCAGCAAAGAAAGTTGAGTCGTCAGTCGCCGTCTCTGCAGTCACAGACAGGCCTGAAGTCTCTGAAGCAGCCGGAGGTTTTTTTCGTCCCTGGAGGGTCTGACAGAACTAAGAGATCCTCTCGTAAAACAGGAGGTAGGCTTGTGATGTCTGCACTTTGGCCTCGGAGATGGGCTGCACGCTGGAGTCGCTGACGTAGTACCACACCCCTTTAGTAGGTTCCGCTCCACCCCCTGAAGAAGAAGAAAAAAATAAGAAAAGGCTGTCTCCAGAGTGGCTCGAGTATATAATCCAAAATTACTCATCTAATTTCAGATTTTTCCTCCATCAATACTCCTATTTGCGGTCAAAAACTGGACAATGTTGTAGTTCTCCTAAAACTGCCTTCCACTTAAATGAAAAAGTTCCTTTATCAAATTTTATTATTGCAAATTTTCTAAACTGTGCAAGGTAACCGAAAACATTAAAGACGACAAAAAACTAAACAACAAAAGAAAAAAACTGGAGGTTTGGCACTCAGGCCCACCTGGCGCAGTCAGTCCGTTCAGAGGTGTGGCGAGACAGGAAGGCCGAGCTTTGACAAAGGCAGTGTAGTGTCCAGACCTCATCGTGCCGCTGTGCTCAACGATGCCGTAGAGGCTGTACAGCACCTGAGTGCTTCCTTCTGTCACGTTCTGGGTTTAAAACAAAGCCACACAAAACCCGGCTGAGCCGTCAATCACAATGCTAGAATCCATTTAAAGCATGAGAAGGCCAGAAGGAATCACATTAGGTGCAGCAAAAATCTTAAAAAAAATGTTTTAAATAAAAATTTGTTTTCCTGTTATCTGGATTATTTGAATTTGTCTATGGTCAACCTTGGGTCTAATCAAGCAGTGTTAGGAGCACAGGTATTTTACTCTGCTTGGAAAGCAGGTTGAGTGGCAGATGCTATTACCTTACAGCTCACAGAGCAGAAAGGGGCCAGGTCCAGAATCTGAGGGAAGTGAACATGCCGGTTCACCTTGCATACGCTGTAACCCACCTGCGGGAAGATGAAGGCAGGAGAAGGGTAAAGAAGACCGCGGCTTAATGTGCTGTGTCACACGCAGTTCAGGGTTCGCGTCCAATTTTTGTTGAGGGTATTCAATTTTGAGCATTTTTTTTGTTCATGAACAGTTCATTTTTACTGTACAAAACAAGTGTAACATAGATACGTGTAATGCTGCTTCCACTGATTTTTTTTTAACCCTCCCCCTGGTGGACCACTTAGGCAATTGCAGTTACCTGCTGGAACCTCTTCAGGTGAAGTGTGAGAACTGGCGGAGGTGAGGAGATGAGCATTTGCTTCAGGGCGTCCGTGTACACGCTCTTCCGGGAGCCTTAACGGGGGACGTCAGACCAAATGAGACATCCAAGACTGCTAGGATATCCATACATGTTAAAAGACAAGTGTTCCCCAACGCAGCATGGAAGAGACGCCAAGCGCCAGGAGTTATCTGGAAGCACTCAGGGCATGAACTGTTGTGCTTTAGCAATAGTGAAGCGGCATAGATTACGTTCACGTATTTTTTGCAAAAAGGAATATTGCATTAAGCAATTTCATTCATACATTTAATTGTAGAGACAAACAGATGTCAAACTATACTGAAATGCTTTTAATATGTAAATAAAGTAGTCATGGTAATTATTTAGTTACTGTAGAAAATGCGATTTTTTTTCCTTGTAAAATTCAAGGTTATGTTCTTTCAAAATAACATTTCTATGGATGCATTCAGTGTATAGTAGCCTGCAAGACAAATCGGGCAAGTTAACCATACTGTACCATCTGAGGCTTTGGTGTTGGGCTGCTTTTGTGTGCAGGTGACACAGAGCAGGCTGTTGTTCTTGGTAAGGTTCTCCACCTCGGTGAACTGGTACAGGCAGGAGGTTAACGAACACTCCTGTTTCTCTGGCGCCGCCCTGTTGGCGAGCGTGTGGAATGCCAGTTCTGGATCCCGTTGCACCACCGTGTACTCCCTGAGGTCGACAGGTGCCTCCTCACTGACCAGGTCCAGCTGGACATCCTCAGGAGCAACAAAGGCAGTGTTCAGGGACAGGCATTGAAGTTCCTCGACCAACTCATCTTCCTCTTTAGAAGCCTTGTCCCCTGCCAGTATTTCTTCCTCATCCTCCTCCTCCTCTTCCTTTACTTCCTCAGCGTTTTGGTCATCGGAGAGGGGTGTTAAAACGACTGTGGTAGTGACCGACGATTTAGGGTTGGCCCGCTCCTCTCCTTCTTCCAGTCCACCATCCCTGTCCTCCTGGCGACGGCTGGGCACCAGACTGCCGTCCTCTCCAGCCAGTCCCCCCTCCGCTCCCTGCATCTCTGCCTCTGCTCCAGGCTCTGAAACCGTTTCTTCTTCCTCCTCGGGCCCCTGAGAACCCATGTCGGCTGGGCCGCCGTCAACGACCTTTCCTACTTGTTTCTGCTGACGCCGCTGGTTCTGTGGATGTTCAGGTACAATGTCTGCCAAATGAGCTAAAACTCTTTGTTTTATCGAGTTTAAATCTATCAGTCTATCTATCAATAGTAAGACAGGAATACTTCAAACTGATAGTGATGCATCAAGTCAAGATTGGTACAGAAAACTAGGCCAACCTTTGCCTGTTTCTTAGCCTGCTTTTTGGCTTTTTTTTGCTGGTACTTGCTGCCTTCACCGGAGAGACCATCCACACTTCCATTGGTCAGGGAGCTGGGTGTGTCCTGGCCACCGCTGTCAACCTCGCTGCCCTTGTGACCACCTTTCTTCTGATGATTCTTCTTCCTGAATGCCTAGGATTCCAAACAAAAAGAGGCCAATATATTAAGCAAATGCTCTGCATAATTACCAACTACCAACATTTGTCTTAAAATCTACACATTGGTAGGTTAGAGTCTAAAGCAGCGTGGGAGATTCAACAGATTTTGAAAAAGATCGAATAGTTGGTTCTCGAATTGCAGGTGTGTCAGTCGCTAAAATCTAAAATTACTGACACACACACAATTATTTAATGTGTAGGAAACCTCGTCAGCATACGCCAAACAAGGAATCAGGAAAGAGGAACAGAGGTTGCTTTAGGCAGGCATAGACAGACACCAAACAAGAGAGTTGCCCAACAAAAGCCACAAAAAATGATCACAGAACTTAATATAAACTGTCTGTGACCCAGTCTCAACAACATATACATTGTGAGCTTCACAGAGCAGAAGGCTGCCGTTCTGAAACCACTTGTAACCGCGGCCAACGCACATAAGGTTTTACCTCGTCTGAAACAGGAAGAGAGAGGTCAAGAAACATCTCCGTCACTAGTGACACCTGAAGGATAAAAACGCAAGAGAAAATAAATGAATGAAGACCCAAAACATTTTTAAATGCTTGCAGTGCATACAGTGAACAGAACGACACAAATGTAAAAGCAGTTAAATATGCCTTAAATACATCTTTTGGTATGAAATGCTGGACATTGCACCTACAGTTTTGCACTCTTTACACATGACAGTGCTGGTCATTTCTCCTCCAAAAACCTGGTCAACAAAGTTCCTGCGCGCTCCTATCTTTTCGTACTCTGTGGAAAGACGCATAGGAACAGGTCAGGAGTCA
>JAOVYW010025531.1:0-31267 GCA_025775045.1 Hiodon tergisus | reverse complement strand
ATTTAGAATGGGATGTCATAAAAGCTCCTGTAGGTGTAATGTGTATGTGTCCCAATACTTTTGTCCATATAGTGTATATTATCAATATATATTTCAATATAAAATAAATACTATTAAGAGCAGTAAACAATAAACTAAAAATTTAAAATGAGTCCACTGTCATGCAGTTTTATAAGACAATCAGCAAATAGACTGTTCCGTGCATCTTGAAGAACTCTACAGTTCTTCAGGCTTTGGCTGTCTCACTTGCTTCTGTCTGTCCAGTTAATCCCAGACAGCCTCGATGATGTTGAGATCAGGGCTCTACCATCTGTTGCAGAACTCCTTGTTCATCTTTTGGAAAATTTATGTTTGGACACCTAAAAATTACTTTCTACTGACATACTAATGCAGAAGAAAAAAAATAAACATCAAAGACTACATTTATGTATAAAAGCTAAGGTTTCTAAGACTTTTGCCCAGTACAGAATAATGGGTGCTATTGGCTGCTATAAGCTCTTTGGGCAGGTAAGCACACCAATTAAAGGTTAAGCCGATCAGTTTCCACTGCATTGTCATCACAAGTCCTCTATCACTATATTGCAAATATACATATTAAGTTGTTTACTATAATGAACCTTACCCTTTTTTTTTTTTTTACTGACTATGTATGGGTGTAGTTTTGCATGCTTATTTAATAATGGAAGGTATAAAAATGTTCTGTGAAACTTACTCAGTATAATAATTATTGTTATTCTGCCCAAATTTGGCAAGGCATTAAACAAAAAGGTAATTTTTTTTTTTTAAATCTTAATCTATAAAAGAACCCACAATTCCACTTTATGTTGTTGCTTTTTTTTGTTGTTGTACATAATTATTTGGGCAAGGAATTATACAGATTTTGATTTCTTTGAAATGGAAATGTGTTGTTTGGAATGCACTTGTAAACAGCAAATGCAAATCTGTATTTTTGATCTCGGAATAGTCGCGCCATCAGATTCATATTCACTGTGTTAACAGTGTGTTCTATAAAAGCAGTTTTGTAATGACGTGTGCACCCTCAAAGACATTATTTACTCTATTTTATTAATACTGCAAAACGGGATCACTTTGAATGCGGTGGAGTATTGGAAAAAAAGTTTCACTTTCTATCCCTTGTTTAAAAACCCTGGCTTTTAGCTTTCCAGTCAGCAGTTTAATATTTTTTTTCTTTAATCATTTTTACATATTTCTTTATATGATATTTTGTCAAATTCTGTGTAGTCACGGATTTGGGGCATATTGTTTATAATCTCTGGCTCTTTCCATGGCCAAGAAAATGATTTGTCGATTGTTATCGCCACATAATCCATACAATGAAATCTTTTACATTAATTTGACACATAAATCGAACATCCCTCGTGTTGTTTAATGTTATGTGATTTTCTGCTTAGCTTGCAGATAATGTGAGCTTTAAAAACACTGGAACATATCCAATGAATCCATCTCCAGTTCAAGTTACCATCAGTTTAGGATAACAGCAAGACCATGACACCTCTGTGGGGTTGAAAGTATCTGAATGTGAGGTGGAGCCCCATCTGATCATGAACTCTCCACAGACAGGAAGTAAAGGTGAATCTGCCCCAAAGAGATGCAAGATAGTTCTTGTCACTGCAGGAAAATCTATGTATAAACTCTTGATGCACACGGTGACCCTTCAACTATAGAAAACAAAGCTGATACTCCCCATAAGCAAGTGACACTGCCGAAAACTGTATTCCACGGCCTAGGAAGGGTTCCGAGTGTTAGGAGGAAACATTCTTCAGAATGAAGATCACGAGAAACATTTTTACAGACCCACCTTTAGACAACGTTGATTTAATTGAAACGGAGAGGACTGAAAGGAAGCTTCTTATGCTTATGGAAAACAGAAATGATGATGTCAAGCTGCAGGACAGACTGTTTGATGCACTCAAGTTTAGTACATTTAAAAAAAAAGAAACCAAATATTTTTCTGCAAGCAACATTCGTTGGTTCCTTATAGGTTTTAGAGTAATGAAAGCAAAATAAAGTTGATCAAATCTTTAAAGTTCAACTCACAGTAAAATGTGATTACTGTATGTAATATGATTAACGTTTACATACTATCCTGTAGCCCCTAGGTTTACCTGTAAATTTATACTTAATTCCAAAAGAAGTAATTGCAAAAAATGTATCCAAATTGTCCTTTGTCCCATAAAAACTCTCAAAGGGGTCTGGTGTGCTCATCCAATACAGGGTTGTTGGGTTGCTGGAGCCTTACCTGGAAGGTATAGGGAGCCAGTTTAACACAGGACTGAACATGCTACCTGCTTCAGTCTATATGTTAGAAAGAGTTATCCAAAAAAGTTACTGTTAGCTTCTCTCCACCATTAAAACCATACCCTCGCCACAGACAAATCAATCATCACTGTAGTTTTTTTCAGATTTCGTTATTAACCTTATAGCTGCCAATGTTGAAGGAGGTCAGGGTGGTTGAGAGGAGGCAGTGCTTTAAGAGGGTGGTGTGCGGCATTAGCGAGATTAAGGGCGTTGAGAACCTCCGGCATTGTGGGCCGGGGGGGCAGAGGTAATTAGTTAATTACGGTGGTGAGTCCGCCAGGCGTGTGGAATGACCCCAGCACCTGTGGAGGGAGTGACCACTCATGTGGTTGCCGAGGACAGCCATCTGCTGCTGCTTTGTGGGACGCTCAGGGACTGTTCATTAATTCACTCCCTGAAAACCTGGAATCCACACACAGTTAGTTATTGATGTATCATAAGCTGGATGTATTGTAATTAGCTGGACGGAGTGGCGCCAGTTGCCTAATACTGCATTTCACCTTCATAGCACACCTTGACCGATTTAGTTTTCCATCAATGGTTTGTTGATTTCATGGTGTCCGACCTTACAGTGCAACCAGCTGCATTTTCTCTGAATGGCGAAAAGTGGGTGCACATCTGATTGCAAACCAGGGTCTTACAAGTTGAGAGATTTAAAATCAAAAGATAGAACAACCTCAGCAACTCCCAGCTAATGGTTGTGAATCGGTGCTTGTGATATATTTCTAAAACTAGAAAAGACCCCAGCCGCAATGAGAGAATAGAATACATGAATGATGGAGTGGGTTTTGACCTTCCTCACTGGTGAAACCGGACACTGGGCCGATCTCAGAGAGGGTGCGCAGAGGTGGAAGCCGACAATTTTAATCCCCCAATTTAATTTAAATCTAACTCGAAACACGACATCCCGAAAATTATTTATGACGCGGTGCAGCAAAGTTGCTTTTCCCAAGGTTAAAGGTTTGACTCGGCAGGAGATCCGAGTTAAGTGAAATGAAGGAAGCTTTTACTACTAAATTAAATTGGCCTGTCCTTACTAAACAAGACACGTTTAGTGTTGATGCAGCGGTCTGGACATTAGCCACGCCATCAAGGACATTTCTTATTCCTGCGCCCCCAGCCCAAGCAGGGAAAGCGCTTCTCTGGAACGTTGAGTCACAGACTGTAATTAGGTTCCAGCTTATGGTGGGTGGTCGGAAGGGGTCATACCCACCGATGGTTCTGGCTCTGACCCAAAGTGGTCGCTTCCACCAGGAAAAAAAATCGCGCCCTCTCTCCATGCGTTCCCATGCTGTTCTGTTACCTGAATTTTATTGAAAGTATTTATTTTTCTCTCCCTGGATGCATAACGAGGAATTATCCACCGCTGAGCCTTTGTCATAGCAGGGATTGTAAAACTCTAATCCTGTGTGAGGCAATGAAGATGAATTGTATCACACAGACTTGGATGGCCTCTCTTTGCATGATTATTATTCATTGCGTCTCATTTAAAAAACCTCCCAACTCATAAACCTTTATTATTAATAAAAGGCTAATATGTACTATGTTTATGCCTAACATGATTGTACTTACTCACTTTCATATTATCCAACTATATTGGACCATTAAGGGCCGTTAAATACCAAGCAATAACACTGCAGTATGAAGATAAGAGAACATTGTAATTCTGCGCTAATAGTAAGGGTTTGACCCAACTCCTTATATGATGGAAACCCGTGGTGAGGCGCAAGTGGCCAAAGGCTTCATTCCCCCCCATTAGAAGCCTGTGGAGACTCTGCCTCGATGTCATGAGCAAACTCGGACAATTATGTCGGAAATTTCGCCGGGTGCAGGAAAGAGTGACAAGAACTAGTTGATCGTGTGAGCCACTAAAATATCTGAAATTTATAGCCATGAAACAAATCTTGCAGATATTATATTGATAATATTAATACCCTTAAATAAACATCAAAATCATTTTAAGGGAATCAGAATCTAAAAATTAAGCTGGTCCTCACCACTAAGTTCTATAAACCAACTGAAACTTTCTACAATAACTATGCGTTTGAGTTTTTTTCATAGATCTAAACACATTATATATGTTACCAAATAACCTCTGTATTGCACTTTGTGTAAAAATGCGCTATTTCAATTAAAAAAATAAATTGTTTTTCACAATCTGAAAGAATCTAACGCACAGTATCGCTGATTATAACAGCCTAAAGCTGGAACCAAATCAAGACGTTGGCATTTAATTAACTTAATTATTTTAAAGCGTTTTATTTTTCGTAAGTATCTAATTTCCTCTACTCGTAAAAATAAATAAAAATTGAAAACGATTAGCGAGTTCCCTAAAGATTTAATTTGGTCCCAGCCTAATGTTCGTCTTTTTATAACATCGACAAATCGCGGACAAACCTTGTTTCATTAACGTGTTCAGATAAAATTATTTTCGACTTTCTCTTAATTGACACACCTGTTTAATTTTCCCTGTGCTGAGGCCCGTCGTAGTCCGGACCATCTAGAATCATTCAGCTGTGGTCGACCAAAAGCAGTCCAAATTTCCCTCGAGGACTGGATAGGCTCAACCCAAGTAAATTAAACACCGCGTTCCCATGATCCTCTCTGGCTCTTTTGGATACCACAATTATCAGTTACCACTTCTGGCAACATCTTGAATGAGTGGCACTCAAGCGTCCAAATAATTCGTTTATACACTTTGTATCTATTTCTAAAATGTATCAAAGGCTAAAGAGTTTAAATTACATGGAGAGGTTGCAGAAGGTTAAAAAAAAAAAAAATGCTCTGAATTGCACAGAAAATGTAGAAAGAGACCTTTTCTGAAATATTAGTGCACCTTTTTATTTGCTAAGTAAACAAAGTGTAGGCATTGAGATGTTGAATGCATGTTCCAATCCCTGCCATTAGGTTAATCATACAACCACGGAACTACTTTACGTATGTTTTCTGTGTCATCCCTTCATCTTTTTGTGCCAGAAGAGAAAACAGTGACTGGTAGACTATAATGTAATGCTTATAATTCGGCCTCAAAATACAGCTCTGATTCCAGGTTACTAACTTAAATGTCAGATTGTTGGCTGATATCGTTTAAAGTAGGCTATGGAAAAAAAGATAGAGATGTTGCTGAGAACTGCTATATCAGCTACACTGATATCTACTGAATCTTTAGAGTATTTTCTTGTACTTGGTAGTGCAAACGCACCAAGTCGATTGTTTTCTTTTTTTCTTTTTGAGAACTGTGCTTTGACTTCAGAATTGCTACAATTAGTTTCATCCTATATACAGTACAGGGGAGTACAGCACAGTGTTAGTAATTGTAATAGTTGTGGGTTGACTTGAAAGTAAACAATGACCTTAACTTTGATTAGTGACACAAATTAAGTCAGGGCATGATTTATTTCTCGTTAACAAAATGTGTATGACAAAAGAACGTGTTTGATAAACAAAGGACTTGTGGGGCTCATGCAATAAACAAAGGCATTAATAATGCTAAAAATGGGTGAAGAATGGGTCGTGTTTAACGGGAGGAGTGGGTAAAATGCCTAAAATTTAGCTTCTGCACTTATTTCTGACAATATGTTTTTGACTAAGTCCTGAGAAATGCATTTATCATGCCTAAAATCTAAATGACACTTCCTGGTATAGACCTTCCTTTAACGTGCTCATGGAGTCCCTGAGCCTATTCAGAGGCATCAGTGGCTGTCACTGCATTCATACAGCAGATTGTTTATTGAGAATGGAAGGGTAGGCTACCTTGTGGGGCTGATGGGAAAGGCTTGAGTGCCTGGAAATGGTTGTTCAGTAAAATGGAGAGTTTGCAAAAAATGTGTCTATTGTTTTATTTATTTATTTATTTTTGGCCACTCTTCAATTGATTTAAAAAAAAGAAAGAAAAAAAATATATATTATCATAAAATCCCATTGTGAGCTAACAAGGCAGTTCACTCTGCGAAGAGAGCAGAAAATTAAGGCATCCTGCTGTGTTTTAGAATAGCGAGTTATGAGAGGGAAACATTAAATTATTTGTAATAAAGCAACCGCTCCACCACCCCACTGTAAAATTTCACTATTGTAGATATCCAGCTTCCGATTTCGTGATGTTGTAGACTAATGGGGACAATTAGATGCAGAGCATTGTCGCAGGCAAAGAACTAACCTAGTTATGGATTGCCACAATTTGTAGAACAAAAATTATGTATAATTGGCACACATTGATATTGGTTGTGTATCTATTGCATTGTTCCAGATATTAGATATACTTTCAGGTCAGGTCAAATTGACCTATACATATAATTTCATATAATTTTATATTATTTTGTGTGTGTGCGTGCCACTGACAGGAGTCAGAAAACATTGCATTTTCTTTGTCATGATAGGAAGTTTGAGAGTTGACTGTTGTCATCATGGACATTATCAGGTGACTGAAGAAAATTGTCTATAAAAAAAAAAAAACATTGCAAATGCCGTAGGCCTATACTTGTGTTGTTCACTTCAAACAGGAGGAATACCCTCATTTGCAGTGGTGCTAGTGTAATTAGAAACGGCACTACTACTCAGGACTTCTGCATGCCATGATGTTACTGTGATTAAATAAAAGTCTTTGGCACAAACACAAGCTGGTGATTCAAGTTTCATCGTTAGCAAGGCTGAGCCTGTATGTGAATTGTGTCACAGACCACCAAGCCCTTCCCACTGGCAGTTCTCCACCGCACTCATAGATTTTGCGATTCTGGAACCTGAAGGCTTTTTTCCAGCACAGTACACAGCTTAATGCTGTCAGTCTGCGTTCCAGAATGCACCCTGGATTTAAGAATATTCAAGTTTATGCTTGATAGTTGTTTTTCTTCCTGTAGATACTTCTATAAATGAGCTCTACCCAGGCGATAGAAGATGAGATCAGTGTCTGAGGTAAATCGTAAAAACTTCCACTAAGAAGCAATCATCTGCAAATGGATTTCAGGTCCGTTTTGGACTCTGGTGTGTGGGAAATGATTGAAAATGGATGTTCGAAGAACGTGCGAGAGAGAGAGAGAGAGAGAGAGAGAGAGAGAGAGAGAGAGAGAGAGAGAGAGATAGAGAAAGAGAGAGTGTGTTTAAGGATGAGACCTATGTAATATCCACCTAGTGTCCTTCATTTTTGAATATATAACCACTTTGAAATATTTTGTGGATGTTTGGAAAAATGAATATTAGTATCAGCCAAGCATCTGACTGAAGACAAGTTTCTTCCCCGGGATTAGAGATGTGGGCACAACGGTTCCTGGTGGGATTCTGTTGTGCTTGCTCAGAGGATATGACACAGGAGGATTACTCGAGATTTCCAGCTCTGGTTTTTTGCTAATTCTACTCAGTGTTAAGCTTCAAGATATTACCATTTACTGTTTGCCAGTTGTGTGTGTATTTTATGGAGATATAACCTACAAGTGGTAAATGTATTGTGAGGAGAAGTCAAATATGTGTCCAGATTGCTCATCACATAGAGATCTAGTGACTGCACGAAAATATTTAGTGTGATGTTGGGAGATGAACGGAGCCTTGATGACAACTAAGAGCACCTGAATGGGCTGGTGAATTCTCACCCTTTGCCATGATGCACACCCTGTAGCCCAGTGATCAGCATGCACCTGTGTGTGCTGATCTGTCCCTGCTGTGGCACAACCTCATCCTACAACGTCATTAATGCAGTAATTATTACCACTATCGATACAATTATAGCCTTGTCCCCACCAGAGACAAAATCCATTTGCAAAAACAGTGTTACTTTGAATAGAGCACAGCACTGTTCCAGGAGCTGCTCGTCATTCCACAGGAAGGGTGCTAGCAATATTCTTTTTTTATCAAGCCTCTCTCAGAGCACCGAGTCACAGCAGAAGCTACAAAAATAAACCTAACTTTACAACCCTTAAGGCTTTTAATTCTTTTTTTTAAATGCTCAATGTGTCAACCCTACAGATTGAGGGTGATGGTAGGAATAAATCTGTTCTCATGACTGCGAGTGCCAACTTTATTATGCTAAGCAGACACGAAAGGGACCAACGTGTTATTCGGCCCGCAGGGGTATGGCAACTCTGTGGCTGTACTTGAAGGAAGTGTGTCCTGTCACCTAACTTGGGTTTCTTTGCTCCTTGCCTAGACCAGAAACTGTAGGTTCAGGAGGTGGATTTGCTACGTGCAATCCAGGTTTTTTTGTTGTTGTTGCCATTATTATTTTAGGGGATTGGATCAGCCGCTGATGATGGGATCAGAAGCAAGTTCCTTTGGCCCTGAGCTGCCCTCCCTCTGAAGTGCTGATGATCGCAGACAGGAAAGAGCGACTCACGGAATGCCAGATATTACTAGTTATTACTGAGGCTGTGGATCTCAGCATGACCATGACAGTAGGAGTGTGGAGCTTAACTGTGGTTACTGAGAGGTGGGGTAACTTAATGGAGATGCTGCTGCGAGTATCAATGTGAAACATGTGAATGTTAACCGGGGGGGCGGTGTGGGGGAATGGCCAATAAATTACAACGATCCGTCCTGTAATGCTTTTGGGCTCATGTCTCTGCCTGTGATCCAGAGACTGGGAAGTGATCCCAATGAAAACCAATCAAGAGCAGTAACAGGCGGTTACTTAACCAGATTCGCTACAAATCTTTCGCTCCGAGTTTACCTTCCACGTCGCTGAGTCCCACCACAGTTACTGGGTTTATGGAGGTGTAAATGATTTATCCTCCCTGCGGTTATACATTATGAAAGTAACTACACTCTCCCAGGTGGTTCAGCCAGCAAAACTCTCCGCCTGGAGTGCAGGACGAGGCCTTCCAACTGTGTGCGTTTTCGGTTTCTTCAAAATCCCTCGACAGTTGCAGCAAGGAGTGCCTGAGCAAAAAGATGATAAACATAAAATATAACACTTACCCACAAACTTCTTGTTTTCTATGGGGCAGAGGAGAGTAAGAGACACTGGTTTTGTAGCGCAGTGGCTTCTAAGCCTGAAACCATGTTTACTTACCATTTTAGACCCTGGTTGTCCCGGTAGGCTTCCTAGCGAGCTAATCTTTGGCACCATCAGTCATGTAAGCTCACAGGCATTGTCAACAGCGATGGACCTATACTTGCACTCAGCGCTGTCTGTGTTACTCTGGTTCTGACGCCAAAAAACAGAGACGGTTCCCCAGTGCGATGGTAAAGAAAACTCATTAAACATAAGACAAACTGACACGCTGGTGTTTCATCCTAGTGGATAAGGTCAGAGCTCAAACTTTCTGAAGATGTGCAGGTGTCAAGCGTCGTTTACTAGGCAAGCGATATGCGTTATTTGAATGGGATCAAAGCAAGCATTGTTCTGTCTTTCCCCTTTTTGTCTAGCTTTTGTATGATGACGGCTTTGGCCCAAACATTTTGTCGGGTTTTAAAATCAATGGTCAGCCCCCCAACCGCCACCACACTCACACTCCACCGTGAAAACCCATGTTCATGTGTATGTATGGGCCTCATCCAGAAGGCTCTGGATTCTCTGACCTGACATCAATGTGTCCTTATGGTTGTTTGGTTCATAGATAAGACCTAAAAAATTATAGTTACACGTGCAATTACACATGTCCTTAAAACCTGCTGTTTGTGGACATATTTATGTCTTTCTTCTGTTTGCAGTCTCCACCTCTGCCATCTAAAACGATTTCTCTTCTTTTCTTTTTTTTCTTCGTTGCACCCATAAGATGCCTTCTTTTGTAGACAGCAGTGCACCCATCCCCAGATTAAGGAATCCTGTGGTAGAAACACAATGTGCCACAGCGCTTTAATATCGGTACTGTTGATTCTAAACCATGTTCGGATATTATTCCCTTTTTGGCTCTTCATAACCCCCTGTGTGCTCCAAACTGCCTGCTACAGCTTTTAACGGCACGCTATTGTGATAGCTGCCATTGTTCTGGTTGTATGTGTTTCTATTATATAATGCTGAGAATCAAATGACTGTGAACATGCAGATAAATGCTGATTTGAGCAAAAGATAGTGAATTGAGCTGCTAAAAAATACTGAGCATTACATTTTCTAACAGTTTTATTTTTAGCAGGTTCTCTTATGCAGAGTGACATGCATGTAAGATTTTACACAAGATCCACTGAAGTATGTAGCCCAAGGATAACGTTGCAGTTAAAGCCTACTGTAACCTACTGCATCTGCGGTCAACGCTTTAGTCATTACGCCACCTGCTGCCCAGGGAAATAATAGTTGAATTGCACCACTGCAAATGGACTGAAAGAATACTCAAATAGAACTCCAGGGTGATGTAACTCCTGCAGTGCAATATTGGGAGAAAAGTTTTGATAGTTTTTGATAACTTCCAATTTTCCAATTGCATTTATCCGTTGATTTATATGACTATGCATTGGTTTAATGTGCCACACATTTTTTGACATTTTATCTTAATGTTAGTATCTACAGGTTAAACAAGTTTAATAATTTCTAGAGGTTTTAACAGGTCTTATATTTTGGAGACTTGTAGCAGTTCATTGCAACGTTCCTTGTAAAATTAGCTTTTTTAACATTTAAAAATGTTAATACTTTGTCGATTTAGTCAAAACAATTTACCCTTAAGTTCAAAACCGGGTAGATGTTAGTGAAACCCAGGAGGTGTAGAAATAAACAGCCTCAGCGCCCCCAAGAAAGATCTCATCTCAAGTTATCAGAGGCCTGCTGCTTAATGAGAATGTTAAACACCTCTGAACACTTCAAAGCAGAAGTGTTACAAAAATGAGATGTCTGCCGAAGTGACCTCCTGCTACTCCAGCCACAATAGCAGTAATTGATCATTTCACTCATCAACATTGGTCAGACGTCTGTGCAGGGCAGGTCTGGGCTTTGCGGCGGCCGGTATGGACAGCTTAGGCAGAACCTGCAGAGCTTTCAGACCTGACTAAAACCTTCAGATGCTTAAGTATTTGTTTTTGTTGCGAGATGATGACATAAAACCCCTCAAAAACTTGTTTAAAGTCTGTTTTTATTATGTAACATGCACTAGAATAGTCTAGGGTATCTCTGGCACCTGCCTGATGCAGAGCAGTAAACTCAAGGGAGTTGTTGGGAAGGAGTAATTTTCGATCTCCTCGAAGTTTGACGCCTTCCATCCTGACAGTCAATCTCCTTTCCGTGTAAGTCCTATGAACACCTGCCCCCCCCCCCCCCCACACACACACACACACACACACACACACTGTCCTCCTGGAACCAATCAAGGCATTTCTTTTCAAACACCCCCACTCTCCCTGCTCTCAAACTTTCTTCATGATTGCATTGCTGTCTGTTGACAAAACAGATTCTCAGCTTGACGTGTAACCTAGATACAACATGCTATTTTTTCCACATGCAGTTTGATGGCGGAGCTATTTCATCCTTTGCAATTCCTCAAATTAAATGGCCAGAGGGAACAAATCCTCTGAGTTTGGGATCAGGAAAGTTTTATGGAGAGGAGAAAGGTTGGGTCTTTGGGGTCAAACGCAAAGCTGACTTGAAAACTCTGGAGACAGAGATTATTTGCTACAGAGAGCATACTCCCGGGTCGGGAACTGGGCGTTTTGAATTTCGTTGATTCCTTTGACTGCCGACTTCACCGCATTGGGTCAAATGTGAGCTTGGCCTATTGTGCCTCTCAGGGAAAGGGGGAAATCGTCTCAATATAATATGAAGCTAACCCCCCTGTAAACAACCTTTGCCAAGCCCTGTAGGTCGAATGTAAAACAGCCTTATAAATACTTGGGGAGAAAGAGCTACCGCATTAAGCAATGCCAGAACTTGAGCAGGTGGTCACATGAAACAGTCTTTGTTGCCTTGCCTCTGGTCATCCAGGCATCTCGAATAGAAATGTTTAGGATCACAGGCGGTGGGCGGTGGACCTTCAGCTTTGGTTCCAGAAGCTGAAGGTCAAGGCTGAATGAAGAGCATGCGTCGTCCCAGCAACAGTGCAACGCTCCAGGGGACTGGGGGTGCCTTCCCAGGGGCCGCTGACCTAATCCTTCCCAACTTTCCTGATCGAGGCACTTTTTAATTCCAGCTTCATCCTCCCACAGGGGAATGTTTATCAGCCGACTCTTTCTTGCCCCCCCCAACCCCCCACCCCCCCTGCCGCATCTGCCAGGCACGATAAGGCGCAGAGACATTACCTTTACAATGTTATTAAAATAATTTTCTCAGGCGGTTTGAAATGATTATCGCCCAAAAGCCCACGGTCGCAGGTTAGCAGATAGCTCACCTCCGTTCTGCCATATCTGGGCCACTCTTTGAAGCCCGGGGCTGGCTGGGCGGTTGAAGATTGCCTGTGTCGCTTAAACCGGCTGAATAAAAATACAGAAAGGTGGCGGGACTCGGAAGGGAGGAGGGAGGGGGGGGAAAGTACGAGTCCTGACACCCACAATGAGGCGGCTTGCGATAACGGGCACTTTATGTCTGTCCTCCGCACTGTCTGGGATTCTTCTCCAAGACCCTCTGAATGTGGGCCTCAGTCTCATTGTCAGTGAAAGGGCAGGCGCAGTCAGCTGTAGGGAGAGGGAGGGAGAAAGAGAGAGAGATCCATTTGGCATCCCAGGGTCCATTTTTGTCACCAGGATTCAATTGCGCTGTCTTCCAGCATCGAGTGCACACAAACGCTCACCCTCCCCCTGAACTCACTGCAGCAGAGAAGGGACAATGCCGTTGCTTTCAGACCGGTCAAACCTCTGACTTGAAACCTGTGCCTGTGAAATTTCCCCCCTCCCGTCCTTTTTGAAAACGGCCGTCAAATAGGTGATGGGAACTGTCCAAATGATTGCTGAATGAAAGGTCGTTTCTGAGGTCAACAATGTTCCTGTGATGGTAATGCAAATGGAGTTCTGTGTTAAATGCCATTGAAAGATCTCAGGATCATATCACCCGATTTTCTAATGCAACCTGAATATCAAAGCTATTGGTTTCAGTGCAGTGGTTTTTGGATCATTTTATAACCTTTTTTTCCAAGCGCAGCAGCCCAATACTGGAGCTGTATTATATCAGCCAATTGTAGCCAAATTTTTTATTCATTGATTCATTTCTGTGAAGTTCATCTACTATGCAAATGATCCGATAAAATTCTTCCATTAATGAAAGCCAAAATGATGAAACTTCAACCAATTAAAAGCTGTAAATGCTTTGTCGACCACAATTTTCTACTGTTTCTACTGTTTTTAGCTGTTCTTCCTTAAAAAGTCATCAGTAACTATGATGTAAGAAGAAAGAATGGTGTCCACCCAATAAAAATCTAATAAGGAAGATTGCTTCACGCACTTGTGTTCTGTTCTGCAACACCATCCACAAGCAGGTGCTCTTGATCTGTGACATGATGCAGCGAAAACTCATCCAAACCAACACATTGTGCACATGTTATACCCATGTTTACTAAATGCTATGACGTCTTAGCTGTGTAGGACACACGGTCTTGTGAAAAACACGTGTGATCCCAGAGAGAGTAGAACTCCTTTATAGTCCTTTCTGGCCACGACAACCTTGTTGCTAAAAAGTCTCAACCAAGAGTACTCAATCCTGGACCCCACAGTCTGTAATTTCTGAAGGTCTTTGTTCCAAATAATCTTTTGTTGTTTAATTAAAATCCTTGTTTGGATTAAAAAGATCTCACCTGGTGATTCTAGGTGTGAAGCAGATAAAAAGCATGTTGGAAAACACAGGTCTGTACCTGAATGAGCTGCTTACTGGTTACACCAGCATCGTCACTAGAAAGGAGAAAGGTGATGTTCTTCCACATGGTATACCCCCTCTCTCTCCAACCCTCCTCTGTAAGTGCTCGGCCCAGTGGCGGACTGGCTGTCAGGAGCACCGGAACAATTCCCAGAGGCCTGAGGGTCGATTTGGCCTGCCGTGAATAGTCAACTTGACCAGCGATAATATAGCAAACGAATGAGTTTAACAAACATCCCAATTCTCCCAGTAGTTCCGGGAGTATCCCGGATTTCAATAGCGTCTCTCGGATTCCCGTAAATGATATACAATATCCCGGAAATAATATATTTTTTGCACAGAGCAAGAGTGCAATGGTCATTTCTAATGGTAGACGGGCTCTGGAGAAACCAAGAGTGAGAGTGACACCCTTCCTGATTGGTCTCTCCTTATACTAATTAACTTATCAGTTTTTTCGGTTGGCGGGGGGTGCACAGTAGCCGGTGAAGCCACTTCCCTGAATTCTTTTGCAGGTTGGGATGTCTGGTTCGAGGAGAATCCACTCATCAGGTGCGACTCTCACTCTCTCGCTGCAGTGTCCCCTAAAAATGACATCAGGTCTCTGCACATAGCCACCGTCTGCCTGCTTCTCTTCTCTAACATTTTAGACAAGTCGCACGGCGAAATGGACGGTCAGAAAAGGTAAGGTGGAGCAGAGAGGGAGTGAATAAAAAAGACAAAGGCACTTGCCACAGACGCAGCTAAATGCTGCAAAATAAGCGACATGTTCACCAGTAAGGGACCAGGTAAGTCAAAAACACTAGCTAAAACACAAACACCGGCATAAACACACGACACCCAGCAAGTTACTACAATAATATACAGCTCTGGGGAAATTAAGAGACCACTCCAAATAAAGAGAGAGAGTTAACACTGTGATCTAAACATTTCTGTAGAGGAGTGCTTTTTCAACTTTTGTATTATACTTACTTACATTGTTGTAGCTTATGTTCAAGTTCAGTGAATGTGTGTGTGTGAGGTTTTTTATACTTTTGATATGCTTGATGCTTGAATATAAAGATAATCATTTGAACATTTGAGATAACTCTCATTCTCTTTTTAAAAAGTGTAGGCTAATTGTTTTGTGTGTCTAGCCTTGTACATTTGTATGTGCTATGATTGGTGTATTCCTAGTGAGTTTTTGAGGGTGCACCCATAGCCATAGCATACCTTGAAAACTCAGTGTTCAGAAGGCTACTTGTTGGTCAGTCCTAAATTTTTGTATTTTGTGATGTGGATAACTTTCTTCCCAGATGAAGATAGTGGCCAACTAGTTTGGTACCTGCTGGATCAGCAAACAAGGTTAGCCTACAAAATTAGCGGTCTGGTGGTTTACATGAACAGGGTGCCCTGGGATGGAGTTATTGTTTCAGTCTGCCCCTGGCTGGGCCTATCACACTTCTGGACACACTCTCACTATTGTGGTGAATGGCGAGGCTCTTGAGGCTCCTGCTACAATACTTTCTGATCTCTGGCTTCAATCTTTAAGCTTTTCATAATTAGCTATGTGGGATCAACAATTGGGGGGTGTATTCCAGAGCTGAAACGATTTAGCACCCTGTTTTTCAGCTCCGTCTCCTGAAGTCCCTCCCTGCCATAGAAACGCTAATTTCGTTATGAAAAGAAAGGAAAAAAGGTCAAAAACTTGTGCATAATTTGATTTGATTTACATTGGGAAAAAAAGAAGTGTAGAAACCAGTACCACTGCATACTATTGCCAGCCATCGCTAAATGGCTGATAAGTCCATAACCCAAGCCCCCACTCCATATGGTCACCGTGTCCGTCTCATAAAGATATATAAGCAGACAGCCGCCAGCATCGTATCAATTACCTGTCCTTTGTGTACCCTCCACTGTTTAAAGACAAGCGCTTTTCTTCCCATCCCATCCTCTGGACACTGAGCTTAACAGTCTCCACGGTCTGGTGGCTGGATTCGGGTTCTGAGGTGTGTCTCGCGCTACAAAATCAGGTCAAGGAGGCCTGCTATGGTAGCCTTGTCTGATCGTATGTCAAACGTTGGAAGCATTTTAATCAAGACTCTCGTTAGAATTGTGCTTTGTGGAGTTTTTTCTTCTGTATAGAAATATTTTTATTGAGAAATAAAAACAGTCTAATTTTATTGAAGCTTCAATGCAAGTATTGCTAATGCCTTGAAAACAAACATTCTTTCATGCAGTGATTTTTTTGTTGATCTTGTTTTTATATAGGGTGTTTGTGTTTAAATGATCTGGTAGCAGAAATATTTCTTCATGTGAATAGGAATAAAAAGACTAAATTAATTCTTCTGAGATCATAACAGACATTTCCTGTTAGGTCAGTGACCTCACAATTTGCATTAAGAATTAAACGGGTGATAAAGAGAAGCTTACAGAAGTTTAATTACCTGTTATCACCAGTTGTAAACCAAAAATAATTTTTAACGTACACCCGCTCTGGAATTGAATTATTGTTGCCTAAAAAAGAGAGAGCTGGATAGATTGTTAATAACCACCTCAGGGATACTTAAAGGTTGAGATGATGAAACATGCATGTCCCTATCCTTCCAGGAATTTACACAAGCACATGAGCCTCCGTCAGCCTCCGAAGAGTATGACATTACCATTTTAGATACCCCAGATTTAATTATGGCCACGATCTCCATCTGTGGGCGGCAGTTTGGACAGTCACTGGGTCTCCCCTGTGACCCAGACACACAGATGCCGTCTGACGCTTGCGTTTCGCCATCGAGTCAAAGTCAACATATGAAAAAAAATGCTGGTATTGGCTTTGTGCCGCGAGATCCCGGTCAAGCAGCTGTGTGCAGTCTGTCCAAACCCTCCAACGCTCATCCAACTCAGGGTTGGGCTATTGACTTCGCACTGCCAGAAGTCCATCATAGACTGTAGTCTAGGCTGGGTTTATGGGCCCAAGAAACTCTGTAAGGACTCATAATTAATTCTCCCTCACACACTAGCCCCGCCCCTGCAATTTCATTGTTCAAGAGGTGGGACCTTCCACAGTGATGGAACAAAAGCAGATAAAATGCTGCCAACAATAGAGGAATATTTAGGGTGCAGAGCCTCATGGTTTATGCCTGCTACTTCTTATCTCTGTACAATAAAAAGCTAACTAGTTGCTGCAAAGCTGTTCTATTAATTATTATTATGATCATTATTAATATTATTATTATCATTATCATCATTTTTATTATTATTATTAATTAGCTGGTGCTACTGACTCACCATGACAGTTTTACTCTTCGTCCCCAGCCGCATATTATTGAAGTTGAGGTAACGTCCTCAGGGCTGCATCAGCAACAGCAACTCCTTCTTTGGAACCTGTAATCTGGTGGTTACATACTAACAGCCTTAACCACAACACCGTCCAACTTCAAATTGAATGTTTGTTATGTCCAAGGCTACTGCACATTAAATACCGTATTACTTACCAATGATTTCCTTAAGTACTATTTTAACAATGATTCTTTATGCACACCACCCTACTACAGTGTAAGGCTTAGGAAGTGCTACATACTCCCGTGCCTTATCCGTTTACATCTGAAAAAAATGGTAAGCACAGAATTTAAGCAAAATCCTGTTAATTGTTATCACTCGTTAATTGATTGTGCTTGTATTTTAGCTTCAATGTCATTTACTGTACAGGGCTTTTTTAACATGGCCTGTGGTGTGTTTCGTGGTGTCGGCTATTTTTCCTGCTGTATTTTCTGTTATTTTAATACCGCATTTAAAGTATATATTCGGTGACAGCGCTGCGAGCCAGCCATGGCCCATTTAAGATACCTTCCAACTCTGTCCTGTTGACGGGCGATCAGTGACCAGTAGACTGGAATAGGTGTGGTGACTCTGGTGCCAAATACTTAATGCTAAGCATGGGTGAGCCCATAGAGAATGGAACTCATTTTGAATCCTCATAACTGGCCAGCACCTTTCCCTTCAGTGCCTCTTCACTTGCGGCTTTAACTTGACAGGTTCGTGGGTGATTGGATCCGTCCAGTCATGCATTTGAGTGGCTTCGGTGAGCAGTTTACAAAAGGCACTTAATGAGCTGTGTCCAAACCCACTTCATTTTCAGCTCACCCCATTGTCCCTCAAAAAGCTTTCAATTACTTATTTGCACAGTCAACCAACTTTGCTAATTCTACAAGCCTTGCTCAGAATCCCATGCATTTAATTTGAGATATCTCTGGCTCCGGAGGCCTCTCAGGTCCCGAACGGTTTGACGGATCAGCTAATCCTAATTCTGTGCCGGAAACGGCTTTTTTACGATCCTCTGCAATCTGGACCTAAGAAACCACCATGTCCTAGGCCTTCGAAGAACCTGTTCCTTCTGTGACTGACAAAATGGCCGTAGCGTGAGAGGGATGGGAGGAACACACCCTCGGTTGCCACAGTCCCACTGGGCGGCACATTCTGGATTCCCATAGCCGAGTCCGACACTTTCATCGAGGTACTGTAAATTAGGCTGTAACCCTCTCTCAGGATTAATTGAAGGCCTCATAGTTGTTTCAGAGATCCTCAAAGCTTCTGCTCTACAGATCCCTGGGGAGTTGTTTTGTGTTCTGGCATTATGAAGAAATTCAGAAAACACCTCAGAGAACAGATTCCTGCGTGCCCAGGCTGAGAAACTGTGTCAGCTCCTGTGGACGCCGTTTGAGTGTGCCTTTTCAATAATGGAGTTCATTATTAATTATCTCGCTTCTATGTTGTTGTTCTTTCCCTGAAAGTGGGCTCTTTCCAAGAAAAAAGTATGTGTGTAATTCCAATTCCCTTTTCGTGACAAGCACATATTGAAAAATGTATTTCTAAAGCAAATGCCTCAGATGCACGGTGCAGGCCAACAATTAAGTCCATGCATTGGAAAAAATGGTTTCACAAGCTAGTGTTAATGTTGCCCTTAATTCTGTAATTTCATTGCCTGGAACAGGTAAAATTAGATTTCAAAGTCCCCTTTTAATGAAAATGGGAGAAATCAATGACGGTTTTAAATGCTTCCATTGAAGCATTTATCGCATTGCTCTTTGAGTACGCTGCACAAATTTCACCCATCAACACACATGACAAGCGGCAAAAAACACCTGTGTACCTGGCTGGTGCAACAATTAACATTTGTATTTACTGTAGTATGTATTGAAATAAATAAAAATAAAAATAAAACCTCACAACCTTTCCTCATTGTATGTTACTCCAAAGAATGCTCTTATCTAGCTAGCACTGAAATAGGAGTAAAATCAAGCCCTCTAACTCTCAATCTATGTGAGAGGTCTGTGTAAGAAGTATAGGTGTGCCGCATGTGTGTTCGTGCCTGTGTGGGTGCATATGAGGTGTGTCAAAGGAGGAGCCCCCAGGAGACCTCTGCAGGTTTTTATCCCAGCTGACTGCTGTCTCTGAGCTACGACATCTCTGGAGGAGCCAGTCACGGTCCTGCTGTGATTGCAAGTACTGTCACCTGCCATCCTGAAGGAGAAGAATCGTCTGCTAGGTCTGCTGTGAGCCAACATATGAAATAAAGATCAACTAGGAGACATTATCAATGGTTTGAGCGCAATTGGCCGAAAGAACTGTATAAAATATTCCATTCTATGTTAAGCTTAGCTGGGGTTTTTTTACATTTTGTTGGCTGCTTTTCTCACATTTTTACTTCTGCAAAAATGGGGCAGTTCTGAGTTCTCTCTGTGCATGTGTTTATGTGATGGTGTCAGTGCCAGACAAGACTGGCTTGGTTCAGTGCCGATGTTTATCCAAGAGACATGAAGTTGTTAATCTACAGATGTGGCAGATTCAAGTCACCAAGTCGTATTCTGTGCTATCTATTTGCACATATCTGGAAAAAAGAACCCCCAATTTATCTAAAAACCATTTCCAGGTGGAGATACTTAGCTCCCCCCTTTTTTGTTTTTCTGATTGGTGGCTTGTGTTGTATTTCATATTTTCCCCAGATCATCTGATTTATCTGGCTAGCCTCTAAGCAATCTGCCAGTAGAGTTACTGGGAATTTGTTCTGGGAAGGTGCAGTGCACATAGAAGACGCAGTGTACACTGGTCTTTGGGGATCATCCGCTGGAGTTAGCCTTGAGTTTCAATTCCACCACCCTACCACGCTGCATTGCGAGGCATCAGTCTGTTGGCCAAAGCAAAGGGTGCTGGCCTGGGGCTTTGTCAGACATAAAGCTCTACTGGGGCACAGGCCCCCCAGTACTCATATCGCTTTTTCTTGAAAGTCTGCTGCATGCAAGAAGTGTGCAACACAAAGCACTATACAAACTTCCCTTTCTTAACCCACTATTCCTACACTGCGGTCTCAGAATGAGCAGAGAGTTGGTCGCTAGTCAGAGCTGGTAGCTAAACTTGCTGTTTGGTTGCTAGCTTGCGAAACTAGCTGAGCTATCTCTAACTTTCTAAATGCAGAAGTGCATTTCTATATATAACTAGCTAGCTAACATAATTGGTGTAAGTTTAAACTGACGTTTGAAACTCATTAAGTTTACTTTCAACAACAACTCAAAACAAGTCAAAACATAGTCCTTTCTAGCATACAGCAGCCATAGTTACAGTACTGCCAATTGTTTATGTACAGTACAGTAATATCCTAAACTAGCGCTAGCGAATTCAATTATTAATTTAATATCCAAAAAATTGATTAATTGTTATAATACACAATCAAAGAACACAAAAATGTGTTTATTTTCTCTGCAATTCCATAGACTTGACAGAGGTTTTCCTAAGACCTGATGCTTCATCTGATGTCTGACTTATGGTTGAGGATGTACTGTACTCATTTATCAAGTCTTACCTCCCTCAAACTCCTCTCTCCTTTCTGCTTCCCTGCACCTGCTTCGTCTAAAGAATGTCCATCTACAGGAGCCAATAATGAGTTAAAATAAGATCATCGGTTTTATTTAGAAACGTACTTTAGTTTTGTCATGTTTTCATAGCCAACTTGACTTGCGTGCCGACATCTGGGCTTCTGTGTGCGCGCTGCAGTGGCTATTGAGTTAGCAAGCATACAGGTGCGCGCAGACATGGATTTATGCGCACGCTTCAGTGTTCAATGTTTTTTTTCCGGGATTAGCTAATTGAATGCTCTAACAAAGTAAATAGTTAAAACTCAAACTTGAGATTTTACTGGTGCACAGCAGATTTATACCGGGGCACGTGCCCCAGTAGAAAGGGTCTAGCGACGCCCATGGTGCTGGCCATTTTGCACCTCTTCTCCTCTTCAGGCTAAAGCCACCTCTTGTCTTCCCCCTGATTAACTGAAGATTCATGATGTAAAAGCGAAAGCGCCTAAAAAGTGGGGGCGTGCCATAGTGGGGGGCGTTTATGCAGTTACGCCAAAGTCAAACAGTTGCTAAATCTAGGCCAGTACTATCCTTGCCACACCCTGTTTAATATAGCATCTGACCTGTCCCTACTTCGGCAACCTTAGAAAAGTGAAAACGGGACAGGTGTTCCATGGTTGCATTCTTAAAGAGTAATCTGGAAATTTAATCAAAGAGATCAAGGGCAGTTGTGATATATCAAGAAAAGGAAACTGGAAACTAGAAACTCGCTTTGTGTTTTGCTTAAATTCAATGCTTTTTTTTCTTCTTTTAAATGTGTACAATGTCTACCAGCAGAAACAATCTGATGAAGTTTCATTCTGATTGATTTGCCTGTGGGGGAATTCTGTCTTTTCAACATTGGAAAATAAAATATGTCCTGCACATTCTCCTGGGTCGTGCCAGCGATTATTCCCAATTGTCCTGCAATTCATTCACTTACTGAATGATTGATACCCATACGTCACAGGAAACTTAGGCACTGGCGGCACACAAACGGGTGTGGCAAGGAACGACAAGCTTGGCAAGGAAGGAGGACAACACTAGGTTCAGGGGGTTCAAACGGGGTCCCTGTGGAACAGTTTATTGCGGCGACTTGTGGAGGGAGTGCAGTGAGAAAGGTTGGTGGCAAGGGTGACGGGTTATCCTTCTGGACGTGGTAGGAGTTGTTCTTGGGTTGATGTCTCCTAGGCGGTCCATGAGTTCTGGCCGGCCTCAGTGCTCCTCCTCATCGGTATCTATAAGGGAAGGATATCACATGAGTTAGTATGGAACCCTGCAGAGTTAGCACTCTCAGTTAGAAATCCTGGATAGAGAGGAACTACTGGGTCACCCTGGCGTTGGTGTCCTTTGCCTTGGCCATCCACTGTGAAGGGGCATAGTCAGTGATTATTACAAACAGGTAGTGCTTCAAGTCCTAGACTGCCCACTTTATGGCAAGGGCTTCCTTCTCCACCGTTGTATAGTGCCGTTCAACCGTGGTCAGCTTTTTGCTGATAAAGAGGATGGGATGCTCTGCTCCACCAAACTCCTGGGATTGCACTGCCCCCAGGCCATTCACTGATGCAACCGTCTGGAGGTTTGGAGATTATTGGGAGCATGAAGAATAGACCGGACAAAGCCAGTTCACGTTTGTAGAAGATCTGGTCTGCTTTAGGCATCCACTTCACCCGACTGGCCCGGCTGGCCCTTCTTGGTGAGGTCTGAGAGGAGAAATTAGGAACGAAGCTATGGTAGTACCTTAGCAACTCCAAAAAGGCACGTATTTGTGTCTTTTGAGTTGGCTGGGGGAAATTCCAGATCGCTACCATTTTCTTCTCTTGGGGTTTCAACAGACTTTGCCTGATCTTGCGAGCTGTACCCTCAGTTGCAACCACTGTCAAGCGCCCTCGGCTCTCCATCAGCCTCGACAGATCACATGTAATCAGACCGGTTCAGCATAATGCATGCAAATGGCTACGAAGAGTGCCTTGTGGGAGAGAAAAAAACACACAAAGGAACTGCTACCTTGCCACCTGCAATGTCTGACACCTTTTCTTTGCCAATTAGAAGGGGGGGCTGTGGTTCTGGTTTGCAAAAAATAATTTGCATGAAATGAGGCCATCTGCTTTAAAACCTTTTTGACTGCTACTTTAATATGTTCAGGTGCATCCCTGGCACACATGCTCCATGGGCCCCCTGACACAAGCACTCAACAAAGACGCCACTTTGTCCCAAAGGTCATAAAGTCTCCGTAAAGACTGCAATTATAGTATGATTGCTCTGCAAGGAATGGTGTGCTTTGGCCAAAAGCTGAAAGGCTACTTTTTTCTGCTTTATATGCTCTCTTTCTCCCCCCACCTACAAGTATTCCGTGAAACAATCCCTTGTGTTTCAGGCTGCACACAAACAGAGTTCAGTGCTGTGGTGGAATGCCACGCCATAGCTAAATTTCACCCAGAGAAACACTGGCACGTCTTCTGTTCTGTTAGCGAGTCACTGCTGTCCTTTTATTGGGTGTTAGTGGTTATGTGGTCACTCTGAGATAATTCACATTTGTTTACACTCCCCCCTCTAATGTTCACGCCCTAACGTACACACGCAAACACACACACACTGAGATAATTCGTATTTATTTACACTCCCCCCTCTAATGTTCCCGCCCTAACGTACACACGCAAACACACACACACACACACACACACACACACACACACACACACTCACACACACACAAACCACAATACAGTCTTCTTTTGTTTGTAGCTTGAGAGGTTGTCCAAGGTGACTCATTCCTTAGGAAATGAGGTTAATTTGCTTATATAATATATATATAATATATATATATATTTTTTTTATTTTATTTTTTATTTTTTATTTATTTATTTATTATTATTTCTTAACAAATTCATTCATTCATATTGTTGACTGGGGCTTTCTCGGTTCAACTTCTTGTAAATGAAAGTCCACTTGGCAGTGGCGAGAAATGCTTGCCTTCCAGGAAAGAAGAACTGTGTTGGATATGTCTAAACACAACTCCTACATCCCAGCAATGGAGTGCAAAACATCTGGTCATGCTGTAGGCATTTGTTTTCCCCGGTTCTAGCCGAAACACGTGTCCACCGCGGCTCAGTGCGTGGAGCTTGGATGATTCTAATGGCTGGTGTACATGAGTTTGAATTAAATGGAGAACATGTCTCTCTTTTATCTGTGTGAGTGTGTGAGTGTGTGTGTGTATGCATAATGACACACGTTTAGAAAAACATCCGCTGACTCGTGTTATAATTTAGCCATGAATCGGTTTCTGCCTGCACTTGTTTAGTTCCCTTAAAGACCTCTACCTAAGGTAGTTATTAAGACTTTCAGAAGACTCCTGGCTGATTAGGGTTGTAATTATGAGAAGATTATGACCGATCTCGTGGTTAGTGGGGGTGTCTGGAAACTCCCCGAAATCTATCTTTTTTTCCTTAGCCACAAAACTTGTTTTGAGATTTTTAGACTAGCCTGTTTCTATGTTCAAGTAGAAACAGGCCTCAGTATCAAGGAGTACACTGACTGAAGCATGCGTTGTTAATTTTTATAGGTTGCAAAGGATCTGTCTCAATGATTGCTTTGGTTGCTTGCATATCACTGTCACTTATGGTGAGTATGTGGAATTTAGTGTTCATCAAATTGTCTGCTTCCTTTTGTAGAAGGGACAGTCTGAGGAAACCCTTCAAAGCTCTCTAGTAACCAAGACACCCTATTTTATGAGATTTATGAAGCGAAAATGAATTATCCATTTTCAGCAGGCTCGACCCTTAGTGCGGATATGTGTCAGTATGTTTTATCTGAGTTCATAACAAAATAATTATTGCACTTTCTTTCACCTCTTGGCTAAATAATATTTGCATTATAATATAATGCACTGCTTTGCTTTTTGCTCTGACCAGGGAAGAATGTTAAATGTGTTGAAAGCTTCTCGTTTCCTGGGGATACAGTGCGATCAGGCATACCGATTGTAAAAACACCCTTATTAGCCGTTGCGCGTTCTATTAAAGGTGTATTACGCCATGTTACATTACACCTCATCTCGCAAAAGTGCCCTAGTAGCATTATTCTTTAGAGAGAATGGTTTCCTCGTTGTTTTTTTATTAATGTAAGGGGTAAAGGTTTTTTTTTTTTTACATTGATGTTTAAACACAACAGTAGCAATAAAAAAATGCCTTTAGGTGTATAAAATCACCATGTCAATCAACACGCAAGTTATGCTGTATACAATCCACTATTTGTTCAGCAGATACTCTTGCACACGGGGTGTATGTACTGAAGCACTTCAACTTAAATCTCTTTGACAAGGGCACAACAGCAGTGAACCTAATACGATTTGAACCAGGTTATAAGTTTACCCCTTTGAGCACTATACCGCTGGCCACTCCGGCAAAGTCCCCATGGGACTATTCCCGTTGTTTAGGACTGCTATGTGTACAGCGGCACACTGACCATAATATGATTTTCTAGCATGTAGCATCATTGTTTTTAATACCTCAACAAAGAAGCATTGGATTCTGTTAGAGGGTGCTGTGCCACATTCCCTACATTACTATAAACCACTAATTGCTCACATTCCAGCCGGGTCTAACGATGAAAATAGGAGATAAGCCGGTTTAAAGAAATTAAAATTCAGCATTTTATACGGGATTTCCTTAAAAATTGGAATAAGGCCCCGAATGATTTACTTTCTGTCGGGGGCAATTCAATTATCTCATATTTGCTCTGCAGGGAGGAAGTGGGGGGGAATAAAAGGAGCATCCTTACTAAATTGAAACTGTATTACTGAAAATTGATAAGCAGAGAAGTTAATAGAAAGCGAAATCACTGATTACAAGATTTCAATATTATGTTTTCTTTTTCGCCTTCCTTTGCGTTTTCTGTTTGGTACTGACAAGTTTTCCTGTGCAATGCCACTGCCTCCCCATTTTCCCAAAAGATTGAGAATACGTTCCTTTTTTTTGTTTTTATTTACTAATGAATCCAAAAGAAAATTATTGGGAATCGTAACATTATATTGTCAGCACACCTTTTGGACTTGGGTGGGTTAAAAAACGAGTATTACTGAATTCCAAAATAAACACTCCAAGTTGGATGAGGTAACTGCGTAAAAAACGTATCTGCTAAATCTATTGATCTGTTAAATATTTTATTCGGTCTGCATCTGTGATGGTGGGAAAAGCACACCAGATTTCGAGGATGTCTCCATTTGGCCTCTAAATGGGTAGATGACAACATCTGATCAACTGGTCTCTTTTGACATTCAAACTCAGCTTTTTCATTTGGCAAAATTCGGTGCAAGTAGGCTCCCTTAATGGGAGAAGTACAATTTTAGTTGTAATTTTCAGTTTTTACCTGCAAATTGCATGCACTTTAATGGCTAGCGGAGAAAGGACAACACACTGTAGATACTGCTAGTAATTATGGAATTGTACCTGCCTTGCAAAACGTCGTGTTTTTCTGAGTTGAAAATAATGGTCTAATGCAAAAAGACAATTATGTTCTTTAGTTAAAAGAAAAATCATGTATAAACTCTGTTCTCAGTAGTGTTTCATCTAAGGAAAATGTTTTTAGTTTTTTCGGGGTTTTTTTTTATAGAGCGCTTCTGCTCTCGTCACATTCAAAATAGACATATTGTAGTGAGTAAAAGTTCAACGAATGGTTTCCTTCTGAATTCATTTCAATTAAAAACCTAGATATGAATTTTCGGTGTGTGATGTACTCTCTGCAACATCTGTGTTTTAATTCCTTACATTGCAATAACATGGAACAGAATAGGCTTGATTTGAATTTAATGCTTTTCAAGGCTGTGACTACGCGGTTCCTCTGGTTCTGAGAGGAGCCGTTCAGGTTTTTCGTCAGCGCTTTACGCTGTCACGTATTCAGATTGTTTGAGTACCGAAGCAAAATCTGAATGCCTAGTGTTTTGGAATAGGCTCCAGGGCTATGGTTCAACACATTGTACTTTTTCCTCCATGAATAATGATACACTGTGTTACAGTCTATGATTTATATATGCTCATGTTAGGTCATTATGGTTTCCCGTTTTACTGGCAATTTAATTATCCAGTTTGCTTCTGAGTTGACAGTGATTAGTGCAGCCTTTTAACATTTTACTGTCTTAAGAGAGTGTGTTAATTTCATTCTTTAATTATTTTTGAGTTGATTTGGAATAACATAAGTGCAATCTACAGTGCAGCTGCTGAGGTTTTGAAATTAGATATATTCCTACATCTCTTTTCAGATAGTTTAAGATAGTTTTTAAGACCTCAATGCTTCAGTTGAGAAATTAAGTTGGGATATCATTGACTGGATATGAAGCCCACTGAATGAGGAACACCCATACAAAATTGGGGTCTCACACTGACGAACTTTAAAGCATTCAGTCTGTAGTTTAGGTAGTATTCATGTATGATACTGTTGAAGCCTATTTTGGAACATGCTGTTTACAAATGTCACAAAGTTTGCTCTGTAGTTCACAGTGCTATTCTGTGTCCTGATTTTTGTCTCAGTGGGAAAAGGAAGCTTCCAAAACCAATCAATGCTTTGCTTTCGGTTCCCTCCAGAATGGCCTGAGGTGTCAGCAGAGCAGAGTTCGGAAAGAGGGAGTTTGTCTCCACACCACGAGTGGCGGAAAAAAGTAAGGTATCTAGCAATGTTTAGATTTACGTTCCCCATAAACATAGAGGAAATTTTAAAGTAGAGACAAGTTTTTAAATTTTCGGCAAACGTCTCTGAAAGAACACAACAGACAGAAGTTTGAAAATACAACAATGGGCTTACTGCAACACCCTTTGCCGCACCTGACCAATCATCAGTCACCTGCAAAGTCTCCCTCTGACGATTTGTTACACTCTTATTATCTAAAGCACACCATGAAACCATTTATCATTAGCCAAATGCTATTCCATTTCAGGTTGTAATTATGTCTGTTTTTTAATGAAACGAGCACTGTTGCAATGAGATTTTTGTCTCTTCAATAGATAAAGAGGATTAGTTTTTTTTTTTATTAAAAAACTTCTAACACTCTTAATGGGAGTTCCGAGGGGTTTAAATTTACATTTTACATTTTTGGCTTTTAGCTGACGGTCTTATCCAGAGCAATGTACAAAAGTGCTACATGAAAAAGGAATGTCCATTTCTCCTAGCATACTGTTACCACTTTTAATATTTAAATAAAATATTTGAACATCTGGTAAAGCCCTAACCACTCGTCAGCCTGTTGCTGTTTGTGTTTTACATTTTAAATTTTAATTCACAAATGAAATATACAGATCCAAAAATAAGTCAAAGGAGGAAAGATGAACGGTAATTCAACAGAAAGACTGCATATGCAGTTCCGCTGCCACTGTGTACAATAATCCCAGCAATCCATCTATCACGTGTTCTATTGAAAAGAACAGATAGACTCCCACACTTACAGAGCAAAGAAGAAACAGATAAAGCATTGTTTCCCAGCACCGTGACAGTTATTTATTGACTATGACTACGGAGGGAAGGGTGTTGAGGAAAGGTATTACCATCGGATTAGAGAGGGAAAAGAGCTCTCTTACAAGGGAGTGTTTCACAGCAGACCTGTTGAGGCCTGAGCCGCATGCAAGATCTTATCAGGAGCCCAGGCCTTTGTAGCTTGAATGTTTAATATTGTCTGAGGCGGCCACGGTGCCCGGTGTTTGAGGAACTTTTTTGTGTGGGTTTTTTGTAAACCCCCTCTTGTTTCAGGCCTGGGTATTTTTATCGCTTCACTTAAAGCTGATAAGGATGGCTGCTCGTAATGATGGGAAAAGGGGGAAAAAAAGGCTTGACTTGACAATGAAGGTGAACAGCCCAAGGTGCTTCTTGTCCATATAAAAACATTGTGTTTTGTGGGGGTTTTTGCATTAATTGTTTCGCTATACAGTCATATACTGTTTGGTTCCGACCTGACTCAACATTATCCTATCAATCGCTAATTGCAATGCCCAGCATAGCCTGGGGCTCCTTCTTTACACGCTGGACTGTCGGAGAGACAATGTAGTGTAGTCCAAAAGTAGTCATACTAGGAATGCACAGACATTATCTCTGTAGCAGTGCTTCCTGCATTTACCTGCTATTACTATTCAATTCACAGAAGTAGAAAAACCAGAGAAAAACACAGTGATGTGTCACGCCTCTCCCAGTTGCCATGGAGGATTGCATTTGCACGCATGACATGCTTGAAGGAACAGTGTGGTGTCCTTTCTGCTATGGGAGGTTTGGTCTAATGTCTGTGGTGGTGGTGTGGCTCACAGAATACATGTGGTCCCTTAGAAAACCACTGACAGCTGCTGTGAATCTCTTCCTCATGTACACTTTTTCCATGAAGCCTGATCTATTGGCAGGAACAATCAAAACCTTTGCATGTTGCCAGGGTCTGCAAAAAAGACACCTGTATGACAGAAATATTGCGTTGGGTTAGCCACCACCAAGTATCCACCATCATTCTCAGTTTGTAGGAAAAATAGTGGCGAGTTCATGCTAACCTCCAATAATACGTGTTGCTCGTCTCCTGGAACATGTGGCTACCTCATGTGCTCAACCTGCAGCAGGAAGCTGCAATCCCATTGCCGTGTCCTGCAAATCCAACCCAGGTTATGTCTCTGACGACTGGAAGGATAGCTCCCTCCTTGAGTTCCTGCCGATGACGCATGTGCCTGACCTCCTTCCTCTCTGTGATATATTTAGAAGCAAAGTTTTTGACGTTCCTCTTTTTTCACCCGTAGTGTTAAAGAAAGCTGGCCATTTCCTTTTTGATTTTTGACACGCATTCCTGTGGTTAATTATTGCAAATCTCAAGTCAGTTTTGTTTAAGGTTTGTCCTGCACAGTAGAGTGGACATAAAGAGCGCAACAGTGTCGATGCTGCTGGCTTTAAATTCAATTAATTTTGCAATATGACTGTTTTCCTGTGCACTCAAATTAAGTAGGAGTTACATCTTAAAATGTGGGTTATATTATACGGTTGTCTTTAAAGTTTCTTAATTTGCTATGATAACAGTAATTAAAATCTGTTTCGGCCAGGATCATGATATGCATGTCTTGCTGTATCAACATCACTAATAGAATTCATCTTGAATTGTACAGTGCATTAAGTGGACTGGATGCACTTAATGGAAAAATGTGTGAACACTCCCTAGAAGGGGGGGGTAAAAGTTAATTAGTCCTCTTGGCTGATCTGTTGATCTTGTAAATTGTAATGTCGATACAGTTATTTGAGGTTTTATGCTGATTTATAAACAGAAGTGGTTCATCAACGGCATTCAGTTCTCATCTGATTTGTTACTTTTCTTTCCCCCTACCTTGCAAACACGTCGTTGCAGCCGTTGGTGTTAATGCCCACCGTGACTCCGGCTACAGCTGCCTGACAATAACAAGTCCGTGTAGGCCGGGCGCTGTCGTGGATTAATGTCTCATAGCACATTGGGGCAGCTGAATCAGCTGCATTCCCACACGATAACGTCACCCGGGGAATGGCGCCGCCATCTCCAGGTTAATTAAGCACCGATTCATTCGGCCTAAATCATCACAATGGCAATTCACATTATTGAAACCTGTGCACGTTGTTTCCAGTTCCTAGCGCGTGCATGTGTCTGTGTGTGTGTGTGTGTGTGTGTGTCTGTGTGTGTGTGTGTGTGTGTGTGTGTGTCTGTGTGTGTGTGTGTGTGTGTGTCTGTGTGTGTGTGTGTGTGTCTGTGCATCTGGAGTGAATAACCTCCCAATATAAAAGCAAAATTAAAAGTAGAGCTTGAGCCTGAGATTCATTGTGGGTATTTCTAAATTCCTGGTTAACACTTTACTACGTAGCTGGTCCTCACAGGAACCAATAACCACGTGACAGCACATTCCAGCTTGGAGGAAAAGACAAGGACTTCTCACATATTATTGCCTCAACCACTGGAGGGCTGGAAATAGAAAACAAATTTTCTGGAGTCTGGAACAAGCAAGAGATACGGAACAAGGGAAGCAGAATAGAGAAGATAAATAAAATAATGTGAGACGATGAATTATTACTTTTTAGCCCTAGGCTTTGGGGAAACGCTTGGCAAAGTATTCGGTTTTATTATACAACCTCAGAAACCTTGACGCAACTTAGTTTGTTACAGAGAAACACAGAAACAATAACAGTGCAGGGGTCGGCATTGAATCATACGTTTGCGGGAATCACCACTGTTAACTCAAATTCAAATTTTCACTGTTGTTTAAATTGACTGAGGGCCTATTAACTGTAGTGTCTTTCATTAGATTTGTTGAAATCTCAATGACAGGAATATTTGTAAAGGACTGTTAGTAAAACCACAAACACTTGCATGTGTTATTTTGATCTGTCAGACAAAGACCTACGAGGAACAAGTGCATTCTTTTTTATCTAAACACTAATA